>CAEGAF010185127.1:0-13348 GCA_903067075.1 Micropoecilia bifurca
AACACCTCATGGGGTTGTTTTCCTGTTTCTGGTTTAATTTTGCGTTTTTGGGCATATTTAAAGTTTCAGCCACCCCCTTTTTTTTTTTTTTTTTTTTTTTTTTTGGCTTTGGCACAGACTTGACTTTTCTCTGAGACATCAAAGAGGCAGTGTGAAGCCCAAAGCAGTGAGGAGGAATTCTTGATTTGTGTGGCACTCCCTCAACCACATGAGAGGCAGGAGGGAAAAGCGCTCAGTGCCACCAGTAAATAGATCACAGGAAGGAGTGACTGTCGGACCACCGGCGGTCTCGGTCACACGCTGCCGTAAGACGCAGCGCCGCTTCCAACAGGAGGAAACCGACTTTTTGGTCATTTTGACCGAGAAAAGTCTATGATTCTTTTTTTTGTTTTTGTTGTGCAAGTACTTGCTGAAGGCTTCAGTTTAATCGTTAGAGAAACAGCTAGGATGTGTTGGGGACCAATACTTTTAAGCTCCAGTTTTATCCACATACAACCTAGAGTAGGTTAAAGAATTGACAGCGGTGAAACCAGCCCTCAGCATCATGCTGCCACTGCCGTCTCGTCATTGCACACTGTAAAAACAGAAAATCTGAAGTGGTTTTGGTTTAGTTTCTGGTTTAAATATCTTCGTACACTTGAAATAAGACAAACCAACTTTAAAATAACTTTTCAGCAAAATGAAGCTTGTTTTAAGTCTAAACTTCACTTAGACTTTTTCATCAGTATTAAGAATTTATTGACTTAAGCTCCTATATCTTGCTGAAAAATTATGTCCAAGTTAGTTTTGTCTTATTTCAAGTGTGCTCTGATACTTGAACAAGAAACTAGACCAAAAATACTTGGAGTTTTTGAGGTTTTACTGTGTAGAATGAGATAAAAATCCTCGTCTCATGTGGGCTTAAAACTTTTCTCATTTGAGTCCAGTTTAAGGGTCAAACTTTAGAAAGGGGGCTTGTTTTGTTGCTTGGTAACATGACTGTACAGGTTAACGTAGACCCTGTAGACACTAAATCTGGTTCTTCTGGTCCTCTAACGGGGGCATCGGCCGCAGCAAACCCCCCGCTTCACTTGTGGGACAAAACCTGATCTGGATTTGTGAAAAAGAAAAAACGAACAAGTTTTAGTCACTTTCTGGCTCCTGGAGCGAATCGAAGAAGCCCTGTCATTATAAACATCCCAAATTGCTCTAAATGTGGGGGTTTGAATAAAACTCAAAGGGCCCGTCTTAAGCTCCAAACTCCTGGAAGAAAGAGCGCTCTATTCCGAGAGCGGGATCCGGCGGAGTTTCCCCTTTAATAACAGACACATGAGTGGATGAGCAAACAGCCTGGCATGGGGAGTCGGGCTTTAGCCGCGTGAAAATCCCCTAGGTGGTGCGAACCAGAGGATTTACAAGTGTTGACGGTGTGTGTGTGTGTGTGTGTGTGTGTGTGGAGGTGGATTTCAGGACACATCCTCCTGGTATGCTGTCGTAAACAGGAGCCGCCACTAAACGCCTGTTTGTGTGTGTGTGTGTTTTCTCCCCCTGAACCCACCGTAGGTACCTGTGTGAAGTGTGGGAAAGGCGTTTACGGGGCGGACAACGCCTGCCAGGCTCTGGATCACCTCTATCACACTCGCTGCTTCACCTGCGTCTCCTGCGGTGAGGCTCGTCTCCTGCAGAGTCGGCGCCGCGCCCTTCATTAATAGCTCCCCCCTCCCTCACCCCTCTCTCTCTCTCTCTCTCTCTCTCTCTCTTTTTTTTAATGAAAAAATGTAACCCCTCTGCAGGTCGCACCCTGAGAAACAAGGACTTCTACAATGTCAACGGGTCTGTGTACTGTAAAGAGGATTACATGGTGAGAGATGAGGTCCAGATGTGTTTTGACACCTTCGGAGTCGGGATGAATTCTAATCTTTCTCTCTCCTTTTTTTTTTTTTTAATTACAGTTTTCGGGATTCCAGGCGGCTGCTGAGAAGTGTAGTGTGTGTGGTCACCTCATTCTGGAGCAGGTGAGACGTTTCCACGCTCACACCCAGGGACGATTATGTCAGATTTAATGAAAATCCCATTCAAGCTCCAATAAACCTTGCGTTGGGTAACGTTTTTTTTTCTCCACCCCCCCCAATATGACTTTACACATCCCCACGTTTCCCACAATTCCCTTTGAAGTCGTTCTCCTGGGGACGGAGAAATGCGCTGACGTCTCTCTGTTGCCACTTCTTTGGTTTCCCACGATAAGATTTGGCCTGGAATGTTTGCCTTGGCTTTTTGGTAAATAAAGACTTAAGGCTGTGCAGTGATTATCTGCAGACTTTTTTTTCTAACTTATATGAACCACGTCGTGCTTATTAATAGAAGGCGGCCTGTGAGCCACGGGAACCAAACTTCACATGGGGAGCCTGAGGGTCTAAGTGTGAGGAGAGCTGGAGATGTTTATCTAGAGAGCAACTTTCCTCGGTCCATTTTGGCTTACAGTCTGGAGAAAAAAAAAGTATTTCTTTACGTTCTTTGTCCGTAATGCGCTGACTTTATCTACACTTCCTTCTTTTATTCCTTCCGTAGTTTTTTTTTGCCATCCTATTTTTTTTGTTCAACTAGTTATTTAGATATCTTGCCAGCTGTTTGTCTGTTTTAAAGCTGACCCTCCTTGTACGCATCAGCCATATCTGACCTTTTCCAGAGTTGCAGCTCATTAACCCTGCAAGAATTTGTACGTCTTCGTCTTGTAGGAAGCCGTTGGCACGTTTTGATTTTGTGCACGTAGGCTGCGCTTGTGTTCTAATAAAGGTTGATAAGAGAATGATCAGTGAAACGGATGTAAACACAATACAAAAAGGTCAAAAAAAGAACAAATAATTGGACAAATATTCTTCTTCTACAGTTTTCCCACTGAGGGATAATTAAGTTCTACAGTTTTGGACAACATCTAAATGTTTTTTGGTTTTTTTTTAACGTTTGTGTCCAGATCCTGCAGGCCGTTGGAAACTCCTACCATCCCGGCTGTTTCCGCTGCGTGGTTTGCTCCAAGGCTCTGGACGGGGTTCCCTTCACTGTGGACCAGAACAGCAACATCTACTGCGTGGCGGACTACAACAAGTGAGGATCCACGGATAACCGAGTTACTTTCTCCTTTTGGATTTGGGGAAAATTGAGAGAGCGAAACCTTTTAAGTCGGGCTATACATTGACCATTGAGTTTACTGCGTTTCCATACTGTATATTTTTGTAGATTTTTTTTCACATGAGAGATGCATATTGAGTTTAACGTTTGGCAGACGCTTCCACACCAATTAAACTTTCTCCGGTCACATCTGCAGGACCTTTGCTCCAAAGTGCGCTGCCTGTTTGCAACCCATCTTACCGACTGAAGTGAGTACCTCTTATCTGTTTTAATGAGTAATCCTTTATCTGGCCTGACATGGATATCGTCGTAAAGGGCATCGTTTTTGTAGTTTTTGTTTTCTCCGTTGTGTTTAGAATTGTAGCCCACAGTAGATATGGTCATTTTTATGTCAAGTTGACAAGTATGTGGAGGAGAGAGAAAAAGTGAAGACTTGGGCATTTAAGAAAACAGCTGTAGTGAACTCAGCACTTTGAATATGAATCATAAGGGGAATATTTGGTATGAAATTGTGAACTACAAGGTAGCAGCTTAGTCACCCAGCAAACCGGCACAGTGCCCACGCATTTATAAGCTCTCTGTGATGAGCTTACAAGTCGCCCCAGTGGTGAATTACCAATTGTTGCATCACATGGGGTCCAAACAAAACAATCTATCTTCTCAAGTCAATATTTTGTTTTAACATTCCACTCATTCATTGGATGGTAGGAAAAAAAATACAGACTAAACTATTGATTCAAGGAAGCGAACAGCTATCAATTTATGTAATAAAAGTGAGTTGTGAAAGAACATCATTTTACCTGAAAAACTTTATGCTCACAAACGACACCCATCCATTCCTTTTGGAAAGTTTTGTTTTTAACCGGAGAACAAGACATTTTCATTTAACTTCTTTCTCTATTGATCATTCAAAGCCAATCTTTCCTGTTTCTACATTTTTGAAATACTAACAGAACAGGATCAATTGAATCTACAGAACATGAAACTCTTAAGTTCATGCAGGTTATCTTGTGTTCAGGCTACATGAAATGCATGAAGGATTTCCCTGAAGCGAGTTCAGGCGTTCCAGACGTTATTTTAGCTCTTTGTTTTGTTTCTCAGGGCAGCGAGGAGATCCTCAGGGTCGTGTCTATGAACAAGGACTATCACTTTGAGTGCTACCACTGCGAGGTGAGTTATATCCGCCAACAAAGGTTTCCTCCTGACAATCTCCTTTCCAGGAATTCTGTTATGTAATCGTCAAACGGCTGAGCTGCCTTCCCCTCTGTCTGCATTCCTGTCCTTATCCGAATATTTTTTTTTTCTTCCCGTCTCCCAGGAGTGTGGCAAGCAGCTCTCCGATAAGCCCGGCTCGCAGTGCTTCCCTCTGGACTCTCATCTCCTCTGCCACTCCTGTCACATGAGCAGAGTGTGTGGCACACACAGCGTCCCCCCACACAACACACACTGATCTCGCCGTGCAGCTGTGGATTTTCCTTTTCTTAAAGAATCAATCGTTCTCGATCTTTCTTGTGCATCTTTTTTATTTTAAACGAAACTGCTGACGTCAAGACATTTCATTTAGCCACATTTCATGTCCTCCGATTGGTCCGTCACATGTGCTGCCTGCTGTACCATTACTGTACTAGTTTTTTTTTTTTTTAAAAAAAGGGAACAAACTACTGCTTTTTAACCCGTGTTGCTACTGTTTGCTGTAGAAGAACAAAAAGGGATTTTACTGAATTATGTCGTGTACATACATTATGACTAGCAAACTTTTGCACTTAAATTTTGACTTTACTGTAAGTTGTTACATGAATCTGTGCAAGCTGAAGAGAAACCATGTTGTCATTTCTGTATGTTAAGTATTTTTCCATTTGTGCTCAGATTGTGCTCTTACAGATATTGGTCACAATTTTAATAAAAGCAAATGTTAACAAATTTACAGGGAATATCCCATTGATCTGCAGCATGTAAATGTGGCACATTTCAGAGAGGTGTTAAAAAAAGACAAATTAGATTTCTAGGAATTTGTGACGTTTCTCAGCCGCGAGGTTTGAGAGCCTGTATTCAACGTGCCAGGAGGATGAAGAAAGAGGGAAAAAAATCCTCTTAATCCAACCATTAAAAGTTGCCATGGAGGCTTGCTGGGGAAAAAGCTTTTTTTGATCTTCCACTTGAAACAAATTAGCGGAGTTTAGTAAACTGCTGTGATCAGAGGACACCAAGATTACATCTTTCAACAAAAACTAGCTAGTTTGTACAAAAATCCCAAGCTGGATGACAATAGGTAAGAAAAAGTTAACTGTGGAGGATCTGTGATGCTGTGGGCCTGAAAAGTCCTTAAGAGCTTTGTTGGGTTGATCAGAAAGTCTAGGATCTTAAATACACAACTAAGAGGATGAGTGAAGACTTAAGGTTATGTTGGAGTGTAAAGTAAATCAAATCTTCAAAGAGTGAGAATATGCTATTAGAAGGAATAAATAATCACAATGATGAGACTGAGCAAACAGATGGTGTGGTAAACCAATTTATTCATTTCTTAAATTCTTGGTACATTCAGCACTTGGAGGAGGCGAAAAACAAAACACAAACTGGAACTAAAAAAATTTAAAATATTAAAACCGCAAATGTTACTATCAGAAGATAAACCTTTTGTATTCCTGCTTTCCTTAGTATGAGGGTGAGGCGGGTCGGCTTTACAGATCCGTTTCCTTCACGTCGGCTCGGTGCGACACCTTTTCCTGTCTCGCTTGTTGAGTCCAGTTCTTCTCTGACTCACCTGCTCCAACTTGACAACCATCTGAGAAAATAATCACCATTCAAAAATAAAATAACCTTCGCCTCGACTCAGGGCCATTTGTAAATTTTGTGGTATTTACATAGATGGTTATATTTGACTCTTAGTGCTGATCAGTAAAACATGTCTGGTGACGGTCGGGGATCTATTCTGGACTGGTTTTATTACAGGGCTCCGAGGAGGAAGGAACTGCATGACCACAGAGCTAAAATAGTCAGGCGGTCCCCAAAACCTCAGCGGGGCAAAACGAAGCGGGAAGCATGAAAACAACCGCCCTCCGCTATACATCTCATCAGTGACGGAGGATCGACAAAACGGAGACAAAAGAACTGGGTGAAGGAAAACCCCTTCGAGGGACAAAGACAAACAGACACTTTCCTATAAATCAGAAATGCTTTTTTCTGTAATTGAACGATAAAGAGGAAGGGGGGCAACGACAGGAGTGTGTGGAAGACACCGGCGTCACATTGAGCCTTCTGCGGCGAGGCGAGGCTGAGGACCGCAGGACTTCCTGTCTGCTGCGTCCTCCGCCTCCTCTGCCCCTCTCTTCATCGCTCCCCGCAGCGTCCGGCGCCTCAGCGGCGCCTGTCCCGGGGGTTGCTGCGGCTACGGGAGCGCCGGGCGCCGGCCGGCCCCGGTGACGGTCGCCTGGATCGGTGGTTGCTGTCCCTCCTCTTCTCGCCCTCTCGGTCTCGGCCCCGGTCGGCGTCGCCTCCTCTCCCAGGCGCCCCGCCGCTGCTCGCCGGGGCCCCGCCGCCGCCGCTACCTCCACCTCCGCCATCCTTCTCCCGGACCTTGAGCCTCTCTTTTTTCTCCTCGTCACGTTTCTTGTCTTCCTCCTCCAGCTCCTTGCGCTTTCGCTCGCGCTCTTTCTGCCGTTCCACCCGGTCTGAGAGCCTCTGGTTCGCCTGAGTTTGCACATCAGTTTCAGTCAGTCAGCCATACAGCAGGAAACAACAGAAGACAAAAAGCGTCTTAAAGGAAAGAGAGACTGACCTGCTCCTCAGTGAGGGGCAGCCAGTATATACAGGGAGCTGCTTTGGTCTTGAGGAACAAATCATCTAGTAGTTTAGCAGGAGGCTCATCTTTCTCTGTCAGAGAGAAAACAGACATGGATCATCGTCCAGCAATGGCGACACATTTCCACTCACCATTACAGATGCAAAAAACAGAGAGATGGCTGCATCCTTGCTAGCTGGCATATTGAAGGCCGACTCTTTCCCCCCAATCAGTGGAACATATTTTAAGGCCTCAACTTTACATGCATGAATTTAAGACGTTTCCAGGCTGATTGGCTAACAATAGATGGCGAGGAATACTTCTGTCTTTGTAAAACATTAGCAAATGAGATGAATTCGCCCGTCTGTATTTTTCCCTTTATGTTTCCGTTGGATCCCGTGACGTTCCTTACCCTTCTTCTCAGCCTTCTTTTCTTTACTCTTGGCTCGCTCCCTCCTCCTGCGCTCCCTCTCTCTGGATCGTGATCGTCGTCCCTCCTCTCCGGGTCTCGCAAATTCCCGCACCTTGTCCCGGTCCCATTCCCGCTCTCCTCTCGCTCGCTCCCGCCGCTCCATCTCCCTCTGTCGCTCTGCCAGCAGGTCCCGGACGCCCCTGTCCCGCTCCCGGTCCCCCCGCTCGCGCTCCCGGTCCTGCTCTTTGTCCCTGTCGCGCACGGGCATCAGAGGGGGCAGTCGGGGCTGAGGAGGGGCAGCCGGGGCGGCGTGATCCTGCTCTTTCTCCGGCTTCCGGATGCCTTTGTGATAATCCAGCTGTTGAGGTGATATAAAATGGACGTGAGCAACTTGATGGAAAATAAAACAGTCCCAAACAAAACATCTAGACAAGAGAGACCAGAGGTAAACTTCAGCCTTCATCACCTCATCTTGCTCACAGAAGTCCACACCCAGCACCTTGGGGTTGCTAGGCGGCCATTTGACTCCGTGAAGAGCCGTCCTGGTGGCGACTGCTTCCTCTGTCGTCGTGTACTGCAGGGACAAAACGGGACAAAAGCAATTCATCAAATTATTTGTGATTAATTGATTATCTAAATCGCCAACTAATTTAGTAATCCAATAAAAAAAATACCTTTGGAGGCAAAATGAAAAATGTGTATAATGTGCCAATTTTTTAATCTGATTAATCCGTCAGAATAACTGATGAAAGTAATCAAGCATTAGTTTGAAAGTGTAACCACATCTCAAAAAAACATAAATCAACATCAAAGGATGAACGAGACGTCCTGGTGAAAATGCTGCTTTTATTAGAGGTAAATGTAGGAATGTAAAGTAAAAGCTTCAATTAAGACATTAGCCTGATTAGTAGTAATGAGTCGGTCAGTGTTGCCACGGCCACCGACTCATGAACGTTTCAAAACAACATAATTATCAGTTAAACCTCTCTAGGGCTGAGAATCCTTTAAACTAGATCCGTAAAGCTTTTCACCGCTTCATGGAGCAAACAGTAACAGAGCTGCTCCTCCCCCACCTATTGGTGTCCTGGCATATTTTTGAAGGAAGCTCCATTCATCATCGTTACACCGTTTAAAAACAAAACCATCAAAGTCCAGACAACGATGGTTCATCTGGTCTCCAGTCAGCCTAAAGGCGCAAACATCACAACCTCTATCCGCTGAGCTGCTCACCGTTTTAGGCTAAATTAACCTAAAAATTGAAATCTTGCTGCTATTTATTAAATGGTAAATAAAAACATCTTTTCTCAATATGTTCCATTATTTCACCCAACAGCAACAACTTTCTGTTTCACTTTACTTTTATTTTGTGCCATCTTTTGTATTTTTACTCAAAGTTCTCATACAGTGAGATTATATCAGCTTGTGCCTCCATACTAATAAATTATTAAAGTGAATTCATTTTCTTAAAAAAAAAAATGGATAAGAGACAGAGCAAGTATCAGTCAAAAATCTACATCTGCTGCTCCAATACGTCAACTTTTTAAGTTGAACTAATAAAAGGAGGACAAATTATAATAATTCAAGAGCATTTTTATTAATCAAAGAGGTGTGATTAATAAAAATGCCCGTGTTCAGGGTAGTGAATCAGCGCTGAGCAGCTTGTCCTCACCGTGACGTAGCAGTGAGACTTGATCTTGTCGATCCAGAAGCCTTCCTCCACCAAGCTCCCCGTTCGGTTCAGCAGCTCTTTGAGCTGGAGCAGGGTGAACGGTCGGACCTACCAGGAAAAGAATCAGAATCAGAGTCGTTCTCTGGTGAAACGGTGGAATATGTGCAGAAGAAATTAGTTGTTTATTCATAATGAGCTGATAGGTGTGCTGGCCAATTCAAAAACAAAATGGTGGACGTCGGATCTGAGACGGTAAATGATCCCTGCGCCAACGCAACAGAGTCAAAGAACTGAAATCGTGTCATTTGTGATAAATACAACCTACTGCAGATGCTTCAGTTCATTTTTGGAGGCCTTACATTTGCTTTTTTTTAAAATAAGGCTACAAACTGAAATCTACAGATCTTTGCAAAAAATTAACATACAAAACTGTCAACTGGGGTTTGATCATCTCAGCATCTCCGCTTTATTTCTCCCCTTGCTCTCTCATGTGTTCCTGATGCTCAGCAGGACTTGTATTGTACTTTTAGTGCCACCCTCTGGTGAAAAGTCACCATTAGTGCCAAGAATAAAAATGAAAAGATAAACTCTTTAACTCCCATTTAGTATCTTGAGGGTAAATAATAACAAACATAGCAAAGAGTCTGTCTGCGCTGAAATTAGCCAGCCAGAGTTTTACCGCTGTCTGCCCTCAAGTCGAGCCGCTATGACACAATGCTGAAAAAATGTACCGACTTAATGTGTGATGTCTCGTCTTGTCATCATCTGGTTAGACAAGCCCTGCGCCGCTCCGCTGGAGATTCCACCTGACTGCAGCTGGAACACCTGGGTAATTGTTCCTGACTGTAATTACGGCTCTAGCAGATGATGCGGTGCCGACACAGGCAGCAGCCTCATTCAACTCATTCGTGAAAAATGTGGGGGAGGGTTTCTCTGAGCACATGCACAACATTTACTGTAGCTTCTTTTCTACGTTATAAAAGGAATCTTTTTGTAGTTCATCCCCAGAGAAACTGACTCACCAGGTTTATAACATGGATGATGTTAGAAACTTTCCCTCGAGGCGGCGACGGCTGCCTGGCTGCGCGAACGGGGTCGTCGATGGTGACGGAGACGCCAGACTTCTGCTGACTGATGGAGCGCCGCACCAGGCTGTCGCTGGGGGTCACTGGAGGAGGGATGGAGAAGGAGGTGGGTTAGAGCTGCACGGGGTCAGTTCGGTTCGCTGAATCTTTTCTCAAGACGGAAGCATTTGATTCTTCGCCGTGGTCAGAGCCTCTCATGGTGATTATGGGAAACTGCAGCAGAGAGCCTTCACTTCTTCCCATGTGAAAATCCCAGACTTTTCCCAGAATCAAACTTCCTCCGCTGCTCCCAGTAAATTTTTTTTCCAGACTTTTTTTTTGTAAATACAAAAGTTTTTTTTTTAAAAAAACCTCATCGCTGCAGAAAATCTGCAGCGATGAGGTTTCAAATCTAAAACTAAAAAAAAACCCCAGTGCATAGATGAAAAGATGAACAAACATTCGAATGGATGTACAAATAAATAAATGTTAAAAAGATGGAAGCACAGATTAATAGTTGGTATGAAAGAACCATATCGTTACTGAAACAATAAACTAAAGTAGAGGAAGAATAAAAGTACATTTTAAATCAAATCAAAATAAAAAAATTATGAAATGTAAAAAGATTTAATTGTTCAAAAAGTGGTCCAACTTCACCTTTCTTTGGCTCTCCTTCTACTTTGACAGGAATCTGTGGTTTGGTCGGTTCGTCAGAGATGCTCTTCTGTGTGTCTCTGGAAGCCTTGTGCTGTTTTTCATCCTCTGTTTTCTCCATTTCTTCTTCTACGTTAGTCTGACCGTTTTCCTGGCTTTCGCTGGGAACAACCTGAGGGAGTAAAGGAGTCATCAGAATCGAGACAGAAAGATCTTTAGAGGAAAAATAATCTTTAAAAAAAAGGGGCAGCATCAAGATGGCCTCCCCCGCCTGACCTGTGTGACGGTGCGTCTGATCTTGAGACCTTTGTCTGGGTCGCTCCGACCGGCGTCCGAGTTCTCCTCGTCTCCGGACGTCTGCATCTCCTCAGGGTGAAGGTCCACCACTGCGTCCTGGTTCACCTTGATGTCTGGAATCAAAGACTGGAGGAGAGAACCGGAAAAAGTTCAACTCTTTCTGGAATAATTTCAAATTTGTTTCTATACAATCTAATGGCTAAAACAAAGTAGAACAGCAATAAGCGAACAAGTTTGTGCAAAGTTACAGCTGGTTAAATAGGAAAGAAAAACCAATTTCCAACATGTGTAACAGCTTGCTGTATTTCAAATGCTCCACTCACTAAACAGAGTTTCACACATTTCAGCTCATTTTCCGCTCTGCTGTGAGCCGTCCGCACCTTCAGGGAGTCGGTGGTAATGCTGATCGATGGCTTCTTAACCGTGACTGCTGTGCTGGAGCCCCACCGCCTCTTCCTCCCCGCGGCGCTTCCCGTTTCGGGATCTCCCGTTCCTCCATCTGTGCTGGCCGGAGACACCTTGCTGCCTGCAGGTGTTAGAAAGAGACACTTTATCACCGTGAAACATCGGTGACTCGCTCTGCAGGGGACAGAAACCCAACAGACAAGTTCCTGCAGGCCCACGGCCTAAAAGGTGGAAGGGATTCCTTTTGACCCAAATAGTTCAGGCAAGATTAGCAGCAACTTGTGAAGAATGAGTATGAATAATTAGGAAAAGTTATTTTATTAACTGCATACCGGTTATTTAAAACTTTATATTAACTGTAGAAATACTGGCTGTACTTTGCGTGTACGGTGACTAAAAACAGAAAGGCTGGTACCAAACTCAAAGGTTAAACCCTGAAGTTTTAAAACATGACACTACAATGTTTTAATTGACTGCTGTTCCTCTGAGCGCGTCTCTAGGTCCTGACCAAAGCAGTTCTTTCCTCCGTTTCAGCAGAAAAAAACTGATGTTTTTCAGGAACAGAGCTGTGGCTTCGGCGACAGAAACACGAAGAATGCGTTTTGAAATCGTTTCACTAAACTACATTTGAAATTTCCACCAATGTTACAACCCAAACTGGTGGACAACAGCAACAGACTCAGCCTACCTACAAAGAACGCCGCAAAAAAAAAAGTGACATATCCCACTTGGCGTTTCTTTTGACTGTAACCGGTGCTGTGGGAGATGATAAAGGCGTAACCTCAATACTTACTGGACAGGGAGATCTTGCGAGCAGCAAAAGCCTTAGGAGTGGTGCTCTGGAAAGACAGGGAGACAGAAAGAGCATACAGAGACCCCAGGGGTGTGGGGCGAGATGAGAACCCAGAGTCCAGACCCAAACGGGCAACAACACAGAGGAGGTGAAGAGGAAAAGTGGAGGAGGGGTGGGGAAAGGTGAGTTAGAGTTAACTGAGATCTGCAGACTTTAACTGTGCCACTTTAAGGGCTCACTAATCCACACTGACACATCAGAGTCATCCACCTATTGCTGCAATGTGTATGTGGAAGACTGATGCTAATAAAAAAATTGCAAAAATCAGCATTTCAAAATGTGCTATAAATAAAGTATCTGGTCATTTATATATAAATTTACAAGAAATGCAGTAAAAGTTGTTGTAAATCTGTTTCTATGCTTAGAATTTAACAGTGATTGTTTAACTAAATACGTGTTGAACAAAAAGTATGTATATTTTTAAACATCATTAATGCAGATAAACCCCGCCCCGCTTAACACAGCACCGCTTTAGCTTCACAGTCGGTGTGTTTAAAAACAAGAACTCCCAAATTAAGAAAAGCTTTTCAATAAACTGGCGGTTCTTAAAGTGCTAACTGCATTACAACAAAACGCAGATCTTAACAGGAAAAATTTAAGGTCAAAAAGAAAGTGACTATATAATCACTTGTAGACATTTTTAAATAAGAGGAATACTGACAAGTCATTTCCTGGTACCATTTAAGACCTGATTCCTTACTGGCTTGACTATGGGCCCAACCGCACCACAGTGTGAACTGTGTCTAGGAAACAAGGATCCAATCAGAGAAGGCAGAGCAGTGAGTGCAGGGCTCGCTTTCAGTGTGCAGATTAACCGGCAGGCGGGAACTGATCACTGGATCGGACTCGGACGGGGCGGGGGAAGACTTTCTCTGGGCTTACTGCCGCTCACAGTCACGTTTCAGTCTTTTAGGAACCTCAGGTTTCATAGTGATGCCTGGTAGATGGTGATGGAGGCGGGGGTAGAGGTAGTGTCTCTGAGGTGTGATGTACCTCTGATGGGTAAAGAAGGGGGGGGGGGGGGGGGGGGGGGAAAAAACAAAAAACAGAAGATGGAATTTTGGGGTGGGAAGGGGGGGGGTGAGGGCACTTGGGTGTTATGGGGTGGGGG
>CAEGAF010185131.1:0-84430 GCA_903067075.1 Micropoecilia bifurca
TATATATATATATATATATATATATATATATATATAGTGAGTACTCTACAGTTTCTAAATAATAATAATAAAGGGGAATGAAATAAAAAAAGAAAGGACACATTAGGGCACATGGCAACATTCAGACAAAACAAAGGACAAAAGAAAGACATGAGTGAAGGCGGTGACGTCACTCATGAAATCATGTTGCTCAGCCTCAAGGTAGAAGAAGTCTGATGTGATGTTGTTATCAAGGATTGTCCTTGGAAGTGCTCAGCTCCACAGCTGCATGGATAACAGAATGGGGTGAGATGGGAAAGAATGTTATGTTTACATATCTTCAAGGAGATTGGAAATATGCAGCCCTTCCAAGGCCATACGGGAAAAGCCAGTTCAGATACAGAATGTCATAGGTCGGTAGATTATAAATTTCAATCTCCCATAAAGTCTCACCGTTGCATCTCAGTTCCGGACAAGAGGGCTCTCCTGTGTCCAGTTTTCTGGTCGAAAAAATGTGAACAATTGCATTGAGAGACCGGTTGGCCACATCTATAATTGGTAGAATTGGAGGATGTGCAAAGAAAGGCTCCAAAAATAAAGAAAAAGATGGGACAAAAACAAAGCAAGCAGGGCAGGGAGGGAGCAGAGGAAAAACTCATCCACCTTCATCGAAAGCAAGAGGGAAACACTTTCTTCTACAACAGTCAAATTTCTGCAAGCATCAGATGCCTTTACCTAAGTTGTTGACCTGGATCAATAAGAGGACAGAAAAAAAAGCTTTTTGAGATGAGTGAAGAGTTCTTTGGGGTCCTACTGCTGGCATGGGAGGCCGAAGCAGCATTTTAGTTTGCTTGTGTTTGCTTGTGTCATAGTTTGTCTTGATGTCATCAGATTGAAATCTTTAATTATTAAGATAATATAAATAATGTCGTCTCAAAAAGGCAACAGATCAAGCCATTTTTGACGCTCTGTGAAGGTTTGGATGGCTATTGTAGCTAAAAAACAAACCAACAGTTAAACCCATAATTATTATCTATGATTAAAATTATTTTTAATTCAATCAAGAAATTTGATTCTATGGAAATGAAACAGGCAACTCTCAAACAGGAAGTTTGTTGTTTCTAAATAATCAGAAATGCATTTCCTGATTATTAAAATTGTAACAAAATAAGGTTAGCATTGAAAATTACTTCCACACAGATTAATGGAATTTTTTTTTACTAGTATTACAGCAATGTAATGCTTCTGAAATTCCTGAAAATCTTTCTTCATGTTCTTCTGTCTGCTGGTACTTTGATGATTTTTCTTTGGTGATTTGCTCCAGGTCTTTGGGGCTGCTGGCCTCGTTTTCTCCACCCTAACTTCTGCTCCCTCCTATCTTATCAGCTTGAAGTCAGCATTCTGGCTGAGTCACTCCCAACGGTTAAAATACAAGATAGTTCACAGTCATTGTTAGGAAAAAAAATGTATATTTTAGTTTTTTCCTGCCAATAAATGAATCGAAGAGAATAAGTCAAAGTTGATGTTCAGGTGAAATACTAAAACCCTCTTTGTTACAAGTAAAGTAACAGTGGAGCTCTTTGGTTTTATTTTATTTCATTTTGTTTTTAGATGTGCAGAGTAACTAAGTTTTTTGTTGTTGAAAGTTTTCCATTTGTTGAAGACATTGTTCTTGTCTGCAAGCATACTTATGAATAAACCACACCTGTTACGTAGGATGGCCCAGGACTCTTGGATTACAGATGGTGTTCAGTTTGTTGCTGCAGAATTTTTCTGCTCTAAATTAGGGTCTTGCTGATATTTTAAGCTCAGGCCTAATTTAGCTGGTGAAGTATAGTCTGCAACAATCTGACAGACATGAAAGGTTCAACTCAACGATAAATAAACTGAAGCTCTAAGATGAAAAATGATGTGACTGTAGCTGAAAACATTAGAAGAATAAATCTTTGCAGAATTATTGGTGTCTCAGTTTGACTTTTGCAGTCATAACTCATAATAAACCCATAAGCAGAAGACAGAGAGAGGTAATATTTACATAGTGCATGAGATGACAATTAGCTTATTGCAACCCTATGTGTCATTCATGTGGAGGTTGTGGATTAGCCCATTTAAATTGAAGTTTAATAGGGAGTTGTCAAGTTTAATCATTTGTTCTTGTGTATTTGGCAGTAAACAAGTATATTTTTGGATGGTTTTACTGTTTTCTTAAAATAAAAAAGAATATTTGGACAAAGGAGAATACAAGAGGTGGAAAAATGTACTTACATCAAATAAAATGTATGGGAGGAAAAATGTAGAAAGAGAACCAGTGAGATGTTGATCCATATTAACTTTGCTCTTTATTTAAAATAACAAATGTTTTATGAGAACTTAGTTTTAACTAAAATCACTAATCAGGTTCTCCATCCTCCAAAATGACAGAGGACCTGCACTCAAAAACAAACTTTTTCAGTGTTACAGTGTTTAAATGAATTATGATAACATGTTTAAACTGTCCATATCTTCTATACCCACCTAAACTGTTTAGGAATACTGCACATTTCTAGCAGTCACTGACCAAAAGAGCAGTGTACAGGTGCAGGTCACATGTATGCAAACACTCATGCTTGCCCAAAGGCAATTTTGAATCTCTGGAGAAAACCCACTCATTCTTGTGAACAGCATACAAACTCCACACATGAAAGCTCCGGACAGTCGAGTCAACTTTTATTCTGCTGTTTTAAAATACTTCTGAAGACAATTTCCAATCATTTAATCCAATGGCACCTAAAAATTGTTGCCATCGGATTAAATAATGGGAGAACACAGTGTCTGCGAATGTCTGCCTGGTTCGTTGCTTCTGCCAGTTGTTGTTTGAGGTACTTTTAAACATTAAGAAATTAACAGTAAAACTGAAAATGGTAATGGTTTTCATAGCGTGGGGAATAATGACTGTTATTTTTCGTGTGTAAATCTTAGCGGCAGGATCAGCGATTTATTATTTTTTATTATTTTATTTAAGTTCTGAAATATAAAACCATAGGACTGTTTATATATGCAGAGACATTAGCTTCTAACTAGTACGTTTTAAGTTTCCGAACACTGAGGAAAATCTGCTGTAGGGGATCGGATCAGACATGACACAAACCCACTCAGCTAATCTCAAACAATGGGATGCAGGCCTTAAAGAGACTTTAGTGTTAAGATTTCTCACTGTTTGCGACTCGGCCACAACATCCTGCGCTGGTTTTGTTGGCTGGAGTGTGTTTATACAGTGCAGTATGATAATAAAAAAAAACAACAGATAAGCCCTTTGGCATTGTTGCATAGTCTTATCAGTAATTTTGCTTTGAGTTTGGTTTGTTTGTGTTCACTTAAGTCTCCAACATTTGTTTCTAGTAAAGAGGAATGATGTCATACTTAGTTTTTATGTTCTGGTAAGTTTAAAAAAAAAAACTCCTTCGCACAACAGCTTCTTCACAACCACTGTCATATTTTTAAAAATGAAAAATTCTCCATGCAGCTTTAATTATGCTGGTAAATCTTTTTGATAAGTTTTCAACACTGAATATTTTTGGTTTTTGAATAAGCAGTTAATTATGCAAAGAGCTGTAATAAATCAGCTCAGACTTCCCACAGAATGCATGATTTCAGGTCATTAAAAACTCAGTGAGGCAGAATGCAGCTGACCCAACATTTCATTTGAGCACCACAGGGGCATTGCTTCAAGCAAAGTAAAACACTGGACAGGCTTTGCAACAGCATCAGTCCACGTTGTAGCTGGAACAGGTAGAGAATTCTTTTGAATGTCTCTGAAATTTTGTTTTTTAGACACCAGCTACACAGTATAAACAGTTTTGTCCTTATCACACCCAGTGGCGCAACTACACATTTTTCAGGTGGACGCGAAAACATAAATCGGCGCCCCCCCCCCCCTCCCCCCCTCCCCCACTCAACCAACCAGTATTTCCCGAAACAGAGGTTACGATATACGATACTCCCCCCCCCGAGGCGACCATACCTGAAGGGTAAAACTCACTAGCGAGCGAAGGGCGCTGGAGTGTTTGGGAAAACATCATAGGCGCGTCGCCCCCTCCAGATGGAGTTTTGGCGCCCCCTCTGGTGCTGCGCCCCTATGCGTTACATACCCTGCATACCCACCTTTTGCGCCACTGATCACACCTACAGTTTGGCACTTAAAAAAAGTAAATTCAATTTAATCATAAGAACATATTCAAAGTCAGTTACATTTATTCCAATTGATCAATCATTGCAGTCGAGCACATAATTCAAATTAGTTCAAATGTTAAAAAAAAACAAGCCAAGTAGCTTTAGTAAGTTAAAATGTACTGATTTTGAATAAATGTTCAATTTGTTGAGCAATGGGAAGTGTCAAATTGTACTTTGATTTCATTCAACTCATCAGGAGTTCAGTGTTGTTAGAAAAATCAACGTTTGATTATAGTTTATGCAACTTTATTTCCTCTCTTTTGGCACCACTCATTGCACAGAGAATTCAACTGTGGTTTCACCAGCTTAAGGTGTATAAACATTAGATATAAAAAAAAAAACCAACTGAATAACAATATGTAAATATTATATTTGTATAACTTCCTTTAAAAATACAGGTTAAAATGGTGCAAAGAAGTGTATTGTTTTGCATCAGAATAGCTGATTATGCTGGCTGTAAGGTGTTTGTGTCTTCACCACAGAGACGGCCTGGAGGACGAAACTTTCTCTGTGGCGTCTTATTGCTGCAAAAAGTGCTCCACAGCACCAACTCAGAGGTAAAACAGTATGTGTCCAGGAGGTGTGGGGTGTGCAGAGAAGTTGGTGGCCTGTTGTAACAACAGTAGAGAGGGATCTATCTGTAAATAAATGATTCTTTTTTTCTGCTGCCTCCTAGTGTCAGCAGAATGTGTCTCTCTCCAGAGCCCACCCCAATCCACATATCTTGTTTAGACTTTTATATAATTTCCTGCTTTATAACAAAAACGGTGAACTGTTTAAATGATAATTTAATTGAAATAGGCATTTAAGAGGGCAAAAAAAATGAACTAAACTAATCAGTTTTGGTCTACAGAGAACAGGAAACTAAACAGGGTCCCTACTGAAACAGTTCATGTCTTAAAGTGGGGGTATTAAGTAAAGTGGGCTTTTTTGAGATTTAATTCATCTTTATTGTTATTTCTTCAACAAAATCATACTTGAAGAATTGCTTTTATTTATTTATTTTTTTATGCATGTTTGAGGAGTTGTTGGATCTTCCTTGGCAGCCATTCTAGGTGCAAACACATTGGTTCTAACAAAGCGTAGCCCATTGATGTATATTTACAATAATATGAAGTAATATATATCAACTACAGTCGTTAGCAAACACTTTGAGGAAATGTGAGACTGCTGAGCTTAGCATACAAACTACTTCTCAGTCCAAAGCTCCTAATGACAGTTTAAACGGCATGATGGGAAGATATTGTGATAGTGTGCTGAAGGCTCAGTCTTGAAAAGAACAGGAGCTTCTTAAAAAGACAGAAGCCAATTTTAAGGCCTTAAATTGCAAAGTAACATTTCTTTTAAATTATGTTTGATATGTACAGCATGTTTATAACAACATAGTTACTTGGTTGTGCTATAAATGGCTCCATGTGCCTAGAAAATGCATAATGTCACACTTACCCAATATAATCAGCAGGTGGCAGCGTTGTATGAGCACCTGGGCTTAAAATTTACCAAACTGAATGAAATTATTTTTGCGTTCTTTATGAATTAATTACTGCCTTTTACATTAACTGAAGGATTTCACCATAGAAATGATTTTGGTAGGTTTTCAAACTATAAATTATTTGAGGACCGGTCAAGATGTTGCCCATTTTTTGAGGACGAAATCGGGTTTCAGGCAGTAAAGCACTTTAACGCAGTTCTGCTACAAGAACAGTTCACCCGAGGCAAGGAATGAGTAAGTGTTAAAAGATGTCTTCAAGAGCAGTGACGCTTGGAAATAAGCCAATGTTGATAAGAGTCATTGTGCAGCAAAACATGTCAGAAGTATGACATGGTTTTTTCCTTGGGTTTTGTCCTTTTACAGTCATTCCTTTGTTCAGGAATTGGACATTCCAGTTTATGGTATCTCCTCTTACAAACGTAGACACACACTATTCTTCTGATGTCAGTCAAGTTGTCTGAAAAAGCTCTGGATTGCTTAAGAAACTGTTGTGCAAGTCTTCCAATTATCTAATGTGATTTGAAGATGGCCTGTGAAAATTACAATTTAATAAGTTTTGTTTTTTTAATTCATAAAGCTAAAAAACAACAAACCAATTGTTTCAAGAACTATTAAAATGTTTCATGAATGTCTTTGTAAATACGCCACCAAACACGTTTTGTGTTTTTGCGCAGTGTTCAAACTCCTGCAGTTTTGGTGGTTCAGTTGCTTTAATTTCTCTTCTTATTTGATTTTGGGCTTCAGTTTTGGATACCTCTAGTTGTATTTTGGAGCATATGAATTGCTTCATACTGTTTAAAAGTAGGTTGTTTAACTCTGGGGCCTGTATTGAGTTACGTGAAGTGGTGTGTCTATTAGCCGTGTTACAAAGATGAGCTGAGCAACATGTCATGAACAACACTGCCAAACAAGTAAAACTTGTAACAAGCCGTTACGCTTATCAGAAAGATTAGACATTTACAGTAAGATTTAAAAACCTGTTTTGGACACAATTTGTGGATTCCTTCCTTGTGGGAATGATTCTGTAGTGATGTATTGCAGCACACTGGTGACTTTAAAAAACCCTTATAACAACAAAAACGAGCTGTTGCTGTTAGTATAATGTATCCTCAAATGTTGTAGTACACCACCGCTCTATATTACAGATTTTATTTGAATAACCAAACCAGTCCTGGGTGTACCCCGACTCTCGCCCGATGACTTCTGGAGATAGACTTCAGTCTGCGTTCAACACTGATGGCATAAAAAGATATATAGATGATGGATGGATGCCAGTAACCCCAGAAGTCTTTTGCTAAATATATCTGATGCTGCTAAAGATCAGAGATATTTGATGTTGAAATGTTCTGCATGATGTTGGTCTTTAAATTGTCACAATGCATTTTAACAACAGTAATTGTCCATAACTAAACTGTGTTTACCCTACATTGCAGCAAGTAAAAGCAAATAAAGTGGGAGTTCCACAGAGAAGTAACATTAACATGATAGACTGTCAAGACCAGATCTGAGTAGTCATATGAAATTCTCCCCTGGTTTACTTTTTGTTTCACTCTGTAGATTTTGGCATCTTTTCTTTTCCTTTCTCTATTTTAGAGAATTGTAGTTTTTGGAAAATATTGGCAAATACTATACTTAAAATGTTTCTCAAGTTTGAACTGTAAAGATGTTTGAAGGTTTATAAATAACATTTTAAATACATTATTAAAATTATATATAAAATAAAGTGGATTGTTGTAAGGGGGTGAGTTTGTGTGAACATACTAAACTCGGTAAACGTTCTTTTTAGGAGCCAGACTGGAAAATCCTGTTTGTGTGCATGTCATGTTTCACCTGTAATGAACTTGCTTTCTTTTTTTAACTGTTTGTGATTAAAGTAGCTGATTAACTGTACTATACGCACTGTTGAATAAACCGATTATAAAAGAAACAGTTTATCATGTTGTGCAACAACCTCAAATTAAGAAAGAGCAGCATGCTGTCAACCGAGTGCTCTTATTCTGAAAGGGTGAAACTCATAATTCATGTCTGAGATTGTTGTGCATGACCCTGTTTGTTACATGGTTGCATGGTAGACAATTTACAATTGATACAACTAAATGTTGCTAATGAGGGTCATTCTACACTAAAATAACTAAAAGGTATGCAAACAGACCACTAATATGGCATGTAAATTATTTCATTTTGTGATGTAGTGTAGTCAAATGGTCAAGCAGGTGACCAAAAAAACAAGGTGAACAAAAAAATCTGCATCAGTTAAAGAACGAGCATTTCTAGAATCAGATTCTCACCACCAGAAGGCTCAAGAAATGTCAGGAGAGATTTGCTACAGGCATTTTACCAGGGCATCTAAACATAAATGTGCCTCAAATATTACACAAGATTACATTCAAAGAGTGAAACTGTTTCCTTTTAGGTTTGCTCAAGGCAACTTGCCATATTTCGCAAATGTCCAGGGTTCTGGGATTCGTTTTTACAACATCTTGTGGAACGATGCAACATCTGGATATGTCTTCATGCAACTGTTGGTTTTAATGTCAAGCTCCTGAGCGCCACATATTATAGCATTTAACGTGTCAGGTTTTATACAATACTGTTTAAGAAATTACAAATTGCAAATCCAAACATGTGGTGCTTCAAAGTTTTGGAAAAGTTTCCTCAGACTTGACTAAAATTGGCAAACCTATAGGAAACACAAGATTAAGGAAGAAAATATATTAAATTACTCTACAAATATGTTAAATTACCCTACACACACAAAATACTTTGAAATATTTACTGTGAAATTAATTAAAAACAAGCAACGCAATGGAAGTTTGAAGCTAAAACTCAGAGATAAAATCTACCAGGGGAATGAATAATTAAAATCTAAGCCGTAGAAATGACATTCAAATACATTACATAAATTTAGACACTCCATGTAGTGCATTAACTGAGTGGAGGATATTATTTTGTAATTTCTGCAAAACCAAATCTTCCTTGTTCAGTCGCTGCAACACACCCAACTCTATATGTTGTAATTGGCAACGTACCTAGGGTCATGTTTGTTGCTGAGGCTTCAGAAATTATGGCTTTCTTTTGTCTTCCCTCTAGCCTAGGTTGTTGTTAAGGTGGAGGCATAGTGGGGCTACGTGGTTTATGTGACAGGTCCCACTTAATAAACACCAATACGGTTCATGCAACTTTCGGGAAGTTTCTGCCTGGCTAAAAATATATTTGAGGATAGTTCTACATGTATTTATTTTTTTCTTGAATGCATGATATGAAACATTTCAGTTTGTTTCAATGCAAAGTGGTAGTCTCCAGGCAGCTGTTTGTTCCAACCACAATTTAATTTAACTTGGTGCATTAATTCGCTGGTGGTGGCTTGAAATGGAATCAAATTCCCGGCCTGGATTATTCCAGTCCCTCCCTGCTTGGAAATCAAATTTGGCTATTCCAGTGTCGTCACATATGGCTCAGGGGTTTGTTGAAGCTAGCATCCTAGCTGGTCAGATTTTGGTCAGGACTCTGGCAACAGCATTTTGGAAGAGTTTAAAAGAATGAAAAATAACAGCTTAAATTTGGCACGAATTAATTCACATCAACTTTATTAAGAAACTTGATATTCAGCCTGAAGGAAAATGCTTATATTCTAAATTCAGCAGGTATTTCAAGACTAGTCCTATTAATTACACTAAGCCATTCTTTTGGGTTCATGGCAGATGACATTTTTTCTGATGTGCAATGTGGAAAGATTTTTTAAACTGCTATTTCTATGCAGATAGAGAGTTGATTGCATAACTAAAACGAACCGAAGCATTTATGTTCAACAAGGAAATGTTAGTTGCTGAAGTTAGATGACGTTTCAGATTTTATAGAGTTGGTGGTTTGCTGTCTTAGCCAGCCAGTAGCTTATCAAGCATCATAGAGGTATTTCAGCTTCTCAACCTGCTTTTTCTTTAAAAAAAATTTGATAAGCATTTTGAATAATTTGGAGTGGAAAAACCCACTAATATGTGAATACACAAATACCGAAACATGAATAGGCACTGTATAATGATGAACTAATAGACAATCTTTGCAAACCTAAAGTAATATAGCTTTAAACCTTTTTTTGTGACGATGGGTTTTATTTTGTAGAGCCATGCAGTTATTTATTATCAAAAAGACTGACGCTTTTTACCTTCACTTCTAGTTCTAGTCCTCATGGAACCTGTGGCATGTCGTTTTGGGTCTGATAAATAAGGATTTGAAAGAAACTCTGAATCCGTAGGGTTTAATGGACTCTGTCTTGTCAGACATAAACCTGAGAAAGGAGGTAGAAGAACATATATGAATAGAAATGTTGGAGTTTTGGACCTGCTGTCGTAAAAATCTGTCTTCCTCTCTTTTTGTTTCAGAAGCTTAAAGTGACCTCCAGTCATGAGTCCCCGCTGCAGAGTGAACTTCAACACTATGATTTTCCTGGTTGTCCTGCAGGGGGCAGCAGTTGTGCTCTTCTGCAACTGGTACTACCAGCTGAGCCCCTGCGACTCGCCTCCCCGAAAAGGCAAGATTCACGTTTTGCTGTTGTCATCATGGCGATCAGGTTCGTCCTTCCTGGGTCAGGTTTTCAGTCAGCACCCGTCTGTGTTCTACCTCATGGAGCCCGGGTGGCATGTTTGGACCAAAATAGAGAAACCTGGTGCACGAGTTCTCCGAATGGCTGTGAGGGATCTAATGCGGAGCCTGTATCAGTGTGACTTCTCAGTGATGGATTCCTACATGCCTGAGAACTACAATATGTCCACTTTGTTTATGTTTCACCACAGTAGGGCACTGTGCTCACCTCCTGCATGCTCCCTCACACGGCGTAGTGACATGAGCAACGAGACTCTTTGCCAAAAGAAATGTGATTCTCAAGGTTTGGAGATGGTGGAGAAGGCCTGCCACACTTACAGCCATGTGGTTTTAAAAGAAACTCGTTTTTTTGAGCTGGAATCCCTTTATCCTCTTTTTCAAGACCCAAACCTGGACCTCCGCATTGTTCACCTTGTTCGAGACCCTCGGGCCGTGATACGGTCGAGAGAGGAATCAGCCAAGTCTTTTGACGTGGACAATGCCATCGTCTTGGAGCAAAGAAACGTACCAGCAGCCAGTATCCAGTACGAAGTGATGCAGGAGATCTGCAGAAGCCACGTACGCATCAACGAAAGGGCAATTCTGAAGCCACCTCCGTTTCTGGAAGGTCGCTACAAAATGATTCGGTATGAAGATGTGGCACGCAACCCGCTGAAGGAGGTTAATGATATTTATGACTTTGTCGGTTTAGAGATGACCAGTCAGATGGAAGAATGGATCTACAAGGTGACCCACGGAAAAGGGAAAGGCAGCAAGAAAGAGGCTTTCCAGATCACCTCTAGGAATGCCAATGAAGTGTCACAGGCGTGGCGCACCGTACTGCCACACAGTAAGGTCAAACGCATTCAGGAGCTGTGCAAAGGGGCCATGTCGCTTCTCGGCTACCGGACAGTTGACAGCGAAAAAGAGCAGAAGAGACTCGACATAGATCTGCTGGTTCCACGTGAACCTTACGAGTTCAGCTGGGTTTCAGCTAAATCTCAGCGCACAGGGAGCAGCTAGAGAGGGGGCCCCAAACTTTTTCCTGTGAGGGCCACTTAACTTTTCCCTTCTCTGGTAGGGGGCCGGAGTCAGTTTGTAACTGAAAAAGTGTGACGATTGCAGGAGTGCCTAAATGTAAAAATGTATTGTTTTCCTAGAAAGCATAATCAAATAACCCTCTAGGTTCTTCACAGAAAAAATCCAGGAAATAACACTATTTATGAAATAAATACTATTTTCCGGGCTATAAACCGCACCGGACTAAGCCGCAACCCCAAAGTTTCTTTAAAAAAAAAAAACAAAAAAAAAAACAAAACAAAAAAAAAAAAAAAAAAAAACCAGGAAGCATAAACAAAAAAGCCGCACCGGACGATAACCCGCCGATAACTATGCCGCGCCCGGTTTTCCACAACAAGGCAGCAGAGGTGGGCAGACACCAAAAATTTGAGTCATAACAGGTCAATTAAATATCACATTTATTATGGTTGAAAAAAAAAACGTTGCCAAGTTTAGATTTAACTGAACTGATTACAGTAGTTTCCAAACGGTAACTGTAACAGTAGAAGTGCTGATCCTTCGTGTCTGCTACTAGCATGTGCTAAATAAAAATGGGTGCCTAATTCTTCTTCTTCTTCTTCTCTTCTTCTTCTTCTTCTTCTTCTTCTTCTTCTTCTTCTTCTTCTTCTTCTTCTTCTTCTTCTTCTTCTTCTTCTTCATATTTCAACGGCAGCTTCCATCCATTATTGTGGCACTACTGCCATCTACTGAATCCTAATATCTATCCCTCAAATTCTGATAATGATCCCAGTATTATTTTGAAAAAAATTAAAAATCTTCTTTTTCCCCTCAAGGCTATTTAACTGAACGACAACATTCTCAAATTTCAATTCCCTATTAAAACCTAATTCCGTTTTAATGGGCGCTTTCTTCTTGTATTTCCAATTTTGACTTCCAATGATTCACTTCCTGCTAAAAACCCCCCCTGGTGGTTGAAGAAAAAGCCACAGAGATTCAAAGCTTAGGAAAAAAGTAGCGGCTTATAGTCCGGAAAATATGATATATGAAAAAAAATCTTAAATGCTCTATGGTATTGTTCAGGGGGCCGGACCAAATGTGGAGGGGGGCCGGATCCGGCCTGTGGCCATAGTTTGGGGACCACTGAACTAGAGCATCACGCCTCCTGTTTCAGGTCCTCTCAGAGGCGAATGGCTTAAATGGTCTCCCTGTCGCTGTTAAAGCATGGCTCAAACTACCACCTCAGACTGTCTGTTTTCGAGATTTGAAGAGAAATTACAGCTATTTTGCATGACAGTACAGCATGTGAAAGTGGGGTGAAAGACTCAGCAGAGGGTTCAGTAGAATTTACTGACATGTAGCCTTGTTCCTGAAAACCTCTACGATAGATGGCTAGCTATGCAAGGGTTTACACTCCATTGCATTTCACAGAACATCACTCACAACTATCTTAAGAGTCACAATTGAGCTTGAAGACAAACTAATGGCACTTGTTTTCAATGTTTTCCACTTCTTTTCCACTAACTTTATATTATTTAAATGATTATCTAAACCTTAGCAAAATGGTCTACATACACACTATGCCATTTAGCATACAAAGTTTGTCTTGTTATTATCCCTGGGCCCAGCAATTCCTGGAGTCTCTCTGCTGTTTTGGAGGAGAAACTTATCAGGATTTATGGAAACCTGAGGCTCAGAATTACCAGGGGTTTCACCGGATAAATCTGACTTTCCTAATTTTGTATACATTGGAATGGTATGCGCACATCCAGTCTCACATGTAATTTAGTGTAAATCAATGCGTTCTTTGTCCAGTGATGAGCAGGAACACATTTATGAGGGTACGTGTATATTGTCTGAGAACGCCGAACTTAATATGGGTTTTCATTCCTGAGAAACTTGAATAGAGCACAGCTCGTGGGAGTGTACTGATCTGGAGACAGGATGACATTGTTTTAGGACAAACTTTGGTATCTTCTTTTTATGAAGAAATCAACAAAATTTTGCCTCAAAGACAGGATTTGGTTGTCTGGTATGCATGTAAGGCCGTTACACACCACCTCATTTTGCAACATGTAGCTTTTCTGTTCTGACAAACATAAATGTACAAAGTTGTTTTTTAAATTGCACTGAATTGTTTGTGAGATTTACCTGAGAATGTGCACTCGATGTGGGTTTAAACATTTGAACTCAAGTTTAAAGGCTAAAATATGTCGGAGTTGCTTTGTAAAGTGTAACACAAAAAATGAAGTTATGGTGTAGTGATAGTGAGTGATAGTTGATAGACATGTATCATCACTACAGTTGATAGACATGTATCATCACCACACATAATGATACATGTCTTAGACGACATGCATCATCATTAATTCAACTAATTTGATGACTGAAAGGGATAACTATACCTACGTAACACCAAGCTGACATTAACATAACAAAGTTGCCAACTACAAAAAACTGTCAAAAGGAAAAGGACACTTATAGCTTTTGCCACACGTGTAGTGGATGCAAGTGAAGTAATGCAAAAATGTAGCATATTACTGGTAATAATCAAAACAACAAAAAGATGTTATGAAAAAGCTAATGTATTTCAGTAATTTTATTAAAAAAATTAAACTGATATGCTACATGGGCCCATACACACAGGGTGGCATATCTTCAGTGTTTATTGTTTTATATTAGACTTATTATACTGGTTTACTAATCCAGCAAAAAGAAATTACTTAAAGAAAAATGTTTATGTACAAATTCAGTCCATTAAAAAGTATGTCCATGGTTATATGAGCTTGCATACGTTTGATTAACACATTTTCCTTCCAGTCAACTTTCCATCAACATGCTGGGATGCAGCACTTTGAACATCCGGGTTTCGGCTTCCTTTACTAGTTTACCCACTATGGGGGGAGCATCAGTCACTGTTGGTGGACAGCTGTCAGCATCAGCTGGTTGTGTAGACCAGAGAAAACCTTTTGTTTTTGAAATTATTTCATAATTGCACTGAAATTATGAAACAAAGAATATTGCTATAAGTAATAACAATATTCAGAAAGGAGTATTTTCTATTCTATGAGTAATAAATATCTATATTTTTGTATGTTTTCACTTTTCCACTTAAGTGGCTTTTGTTTTCCAGTTGGTAACACATAAAGACTGGTTTAATTTCATTATTCTCATCAAAGTGCCTGGAAATGTAGTTCAGTTTAGGTGACTTTTATCGACTTTTTTTTAAATTCTGAATTTTGAGTGATTTAATATCCAAGCTTTAATTTTGAGTTTTAGGTGTAGGATTTTTAATTTGACTGGAAAACAAAGATATTCTTTTTAGTGGACCAGATTTTTCTTTGACTAACATTGTATTGTTCAACATGGTCAGACATCGAGGAGGTAGTTTACTATGAGTTTTGATTATTTATGTTGACTGATTGCTTTACGTGAAGGTGTCGATGAATCAGACCTTTATGGTTTCAGTATTCATTTTTAATTCTCACGTGACTGAAGTAATATCTTCAGTTGCAGTGAAACTGATGCACAGCATTTCCTTTGTGGTTCAACACAGTATGGATGGATCAACATAAGAAAAGCAATTCAGTTTTAGAAACTTAGGTTTGCACTAATAAATGTGTGCAATTGACTGATTTTTTTTCTGTGAATTTAAAAAGGACAGACAGCCCCAATGGGATGTCATTTAGTTTTACTCTATGTTGATTCACATGTTTAGCTTTTATAAGAACCCCTGATCTTTCTGCCATCTGTTTTTATATTTATTTGTATTTTGAATAATACTTTCTATTGCATCAACTTTTTTTCCATAAGTTTGGTTTCATGGTTCTTTGTAGCTGCAAATGTTTTGACTCCTATTTGGTTCTCATGTCTTGGTTGTTTTTTACTGTATAAATTAATGTTTTTTGAGACACTAACTCCTGTATTTCTGATCAGTTTGTCAAAGCTGTTTAAAAGTCACACTGAGTGATTTTATGTCATCTTCTTGTTTTTTGCCTCCTTTTGGATTTGTGCAGTCTCATTTCTTTATATTTTGTCAGCTTTTCTGTCATCTTATTGAATTTCTTAAATTAAAATGTTTCCAGTGCCTTCTCTGACCCAGGGGCTCCTCCATCTGGTACCGATATGTAACCCAACCATGCACATGTTGTTGGGATATATTTATAGAATTAGTGCCTTAATGTATGTTGTTGTATGTCAATTAAAATCTTGTAAAAAACAAACTGTACTTAATGCATGGTGCCAGTTTGAAGCGTCTCCTTCTTATTAGATCAGGCTCTTTCATGACCTTTTGAATGAATAGTCAGTGCGTGGGTTCACCAATCTTACATTCTTTCTCTGAATTCTTCTCAAAATTTCAGAATAATGAAATTATTTACAAATTGCCAGGCACTGCCATACCACAGTTTCACATATAATGTAATGTTGAAAACTGTGACGAACAACATTTTGCTTTTCTGCTTACATATTCACAAAAGTTTGTTGAGTAAATACTACTTTTTTATGTCCACCCGCTGCTTGCCCTCAGGCAAAATAAAGGCTTACGGTGGGTTTTTTTCATGTTGCTGTGTGAAGATGAGTTCAATTTATTTATCACAAAGAGACAATACAGGTAATCCAGAGCTGGACAGGTGAGTGCAGCTATTGATAAAAATCTATTAATGTATGTCAATTTTTGCCACTTGAAAAAAAGTCGCAGCATATGCTGTAATAGCTAATTAATATCAGATTGTCGTTTTGACTTCAAAAAGGGTAAAGATTTCATTAGCGCAAGTTTATGAGATTAAAAGCCATAATTTTAATGTTGTAAAAGTAATTGAACTTTATATACCGACCTGTCCAAAATGTACCAGCCTCCTTAATTGTAAAATTCTAAGTGAAAGGTAAACTTTTAAGACTAATTCAACTTTGTATCCCATGTTTATAACATCAGGAGTCCGAATTTAAAGTGCAATTTGTAAAGTCGGGACTTAACAAATCCCGACTTGTAAAGTCGGGATTTGTAACTACAATACATGAGTACCAGCTTTTGAAAAGTTATAGGATCTTCAATCATATTTTCAACTTTCAGAGTTCCCAATGTGACCACAATTACCCAAGAGAAGCAGCGCAGGGCGGGGATGCCGCGCCTTCCGCTGATAACTTCTCTGAATACAGCTGAACTCCGATAATGACAAGAACTGACGAGAAATACTCTAAAATAGGTACTGAAACCGCGAGGTAAGCAAATACAGTCAAACTGCAAGTTTACAGCAGCTCTACATGTAGGAAGATGAAGAAAAAATAATTTAGAAATAAAAAAAAAACTGGGCTAAGACAGCAGCTTTACCTTCACATCTTAATACACACACCGACTCATCTGGTTTCCACCTGCAGAGCAATGCAGCGGATGTGGCGGTGATCATCCGTCTCTGGTCCCGCCTGCTGATCAGCCATTCCTCCCACCAGCTCCGCAGGTACCGGTCCGGTATCAGTTCACCAAGTCCAGAGGACGCGCAGAGGAGGAGAGCTGCTGACAGCCATCCGTTAAATAACACACTTACGGTAGGAATTTATTGTTATTCAAATGAATAAATAGATTAAAAATGTTTCTTTTGACGCTATAATGTAATAATAGTAAGACGATTTATTTTTCTATGAGGGCAAAACTCTGGAGGATTACTTTTTTTTTTTAACTATATTGAATCCCTCTCAAAAAAAATCCCCCAATGTTGAATTTGTAAAAAAAAGAAACAAAAGAAGAAATAATAATAATAATAATAATAATAATAATAATAATAATAATAATAATAATAATAATACATTAAAATTATATTTATGATGAAATGACAAAATATGAAATTTCAAAAAGCAGAGAACACAGGAGGACTTGGAACAGGAACAAATGTGCTTATTTAAAAAGTATTTAGCATAGTTTAATTTATGTTTGTTTACATAACACTAAGTTCAGGCAACAGCACAATGTCCCAGTCTAATACCACAGATCAGGTGTCACATATGCGCTTCTGAAGAGGGATTTAGTTGAAATCGCTGGAAAGTTCTCCAGGAAACACGGAGGGACACTTTTCAGATAAGATCAAACATCTAATGATGAGTAAAGAGGCCTGGGGAATTTTAAATCTTCAATTTTTTTAAAAAAATCCAGTGTTTTTGAGAAGAGCATTGTGTTTCTTTATCTTTATAAATTTATTTTGCTCCCATTTTGTCTTAATTTACAGTTATATTAATGACTGTAATCAATTGCTCATTTAAAGACATTAAAATGAAGAAGTCCGTGAGATTTTTCCCTTAATTCATGTTGCTAAAGGCATCAAACGTTTTTGCCAGAACCAGAGTAACAAGAATTTGATGAAACGCTTCAAGGAAGAGAGGCTATGATAATATGACCAACATGTGTGGAACGTACTAGTCATATCCCTTTGTTCCACAAGGCCATGCAAAACTAGTCCTAGTTTGATTAATTCACATTCATGACAAATTTCCTCATTCTTTCCCCCACGTTATCTTGATTTATGGCCTCACCTGCTTCCTCAAATTCTGCTGAAGCCATGTTTCGATTCATGTTCAGGTAGAGACTTAAAGTAAATGCTGCCAGCTGTTTTATTTTTCTGTCTGAAGGGAGCAGCTCCTTTTTATTTAGCTTTTGTTGGGGACGTGCATCTCAATCATTTAAAATACTTTGGGGAAAGTACATTTTTGTTTGCAATTCCCCACAATGAAGCAAGCAATATGGCCTCATTAAATAAAATACAGTCATATTCAATATGTGCATTCATTTAAACTCAACTATCAAATCAGAAATATCTTTTTAAAATAACCTTTCAGCAGGTATTTCTTGCTACTTTCATTTATATCCTTCTGCATTAAAATTGTATTTTTATAAGTCTGATGTAATATTTTAATATTAAAGGTTGTGTTTTTCATGAATAACAGAAATAAAGGCATGAAAACATCAATTAGTGTTTTAAAAAATCTAAATAATATGTTTCACTTAGTGAATTGAGTTACTGAAATAAAAGCATTTTTCAATAATATTCTAATGTTTAAACGAGAGTGTATTATCATTCTAAGTTTCATATTAAAATCTATTCAATGGGTAAACTGTTGCATTCGGTGATCCTTAAATTAAAATTTTCTAAAAACAAAAAAGTCTTCCGATGAAACTGAGTGGTTATATTGAATCTTGTGGATAATTAACCAGTGTTTAACCAAGCTAATGAGTAAAGAAGCGAGGCAAACCTAAACAAACAACCACAACTTCCAAAAGGAACTAAAAATCAAAGGCAGAGGAGAGATAAAATATTAACTGGTTTGAATCTTTGCAGAGTGTGTAGAGAAAGCACACAGGAAGTGTCAAGATCCCAGGATGTCTGGTTGGATTCTGCTTATTTCTGTTTCCTACTGCTTCTGAAGGCATCACTGACTCATTCTTCACCTGGTGCAACACCTCACCAACTGACAAGAGGAAGCATCTCATTTCAACCGGATCAAGAAGTTCTCACCATTAACCGTTCAGAGGCTGATTTTACAAACATATACATGCTTTATTATCAGCGCAGGGCAGCATTTATTGCAAAATATTCCAAAAGCAACACTTTAAAGCTCAAGCTTTGTAGATTGTCTCTCTTAAGGAACTCCACAGAGGTTGATAAAGAGCAGGAGCTCTCTTTAATTTTTGTCAAAAGTCTTAATGTTTGATTTTTAAGAACAGTACTAAGCTCTCTTTTTTCTGTTTGCCTTATTTCCTGCAGAAAACTCGTCTCAAACCCCCTGGAAGCTGATCGACTTCAGCGCGAATCAGTTGAATTCGTCTCCACAGACTGGATAACATTGCTGATGTTGTCCTGCACTAGAAGCTGATAGTGACCTCCAGACATGAAACCCGTCTTAAGAATGAACTTCAACACTCTGATTTTCCTGGTGCTCCTGCAGGGGGCAGCAGTGATGATGTTCGGCAACTGGTACTACCAACTCAGCCCTTGTGACTCTCCCCCTGTGGACCGCAAAGTTCACGTTTTGCTGCTGTCGTCGTGGCGATCGGGTTCATCCTTCCTGGGTCAGGTGTTTAGCCAGCACCCGTCTGTTTTCTATCTCATGGAGCCCGCGTGGCACGCGTGGAGCACAATGAGGACTTCTGGTGCGGATACTCTCCGGATGGCTGTGAGGGATCTAATCAGGAGCGTGTTCCAGTGTGACTTCTCCGTGATGGATTCCTACATGCCAAAGAATCGTAAGACCTCTTTCTTTATGTGGTATCAGAGTCGGGCACTGTGCTCGCCGCCAGTCTGTTCCATCACACTGTTTGGTCATATAAGCAGCGCGAAAGAGTGCCAAAAGGAATGCCACGGTTTAGATTTTGAGAAGGTGACAAATTCCTGCCAGATTTACAGCCATGTGGTTTTAAAAGAAACTAGATTTTTTGAGCTGGAGTCCCTTTACCCTCTTTTTCAAGACCCAAATCTCGACCTGCGCATTGTACATCTTATCCGAGATCCTCGGGCCGTGTACAGGTCCAGAGAAGAGTCAGCTTCAGCCTTTAAGATGGACAACGCCATCGTCTTGGAGCACAAGGCCGCACCAGGAGCCGAGGAGCAGTTTCAAGTCATGAAGAAAATCTGCCAGAGTCACGTCCAGATCAACGAAACAGCCACCCGGGACCCTCCTCCGTTCCTCAAGGGTCGCTACAAGCTGGTTCGCTATGAAGATGTGACACGCTTCCCGCTTCAGGAGATCAGTGATATTTATGACTTTGTAGGTTTAAAGATGACCAAACAGATGAAGGACTGGATAGTTACGATGACCCACGGAAGGGGGAAAGGCAACCAGAGTAATGCTTTCGAGGTTATCTCCAGAAACGCTTCCCAAGTGTCCCAGGCTTGGCGCACCAGGGTGCCACACGACAAGGTCAAACGCATTCAGGAAGTGTGTGAAAAGGCCATGTCAATGCTCCACTACAAGGCCGTTAACAGTGAAGAAGAGCAGAAGAGACTTGACATAGATCTGTACATGCCAGAAGGACCGAAAGGCTTTGCTTGGGCACCGGGTAAAATACGGAGCCATTAAAACATTCAAGGATCTACCAGGGTGCTTCAGATTCCTCTGGAAAGTACAACCATGAACAATCCAACACAGGTTTTTAGATCTGTAATATGGATATTACTCAAACTGGCATCATAATCGCTTCTATAGCAAGATTTACTGTCCTACAAACCTCACAGTGATTATTTGTTAAAGAGATTTAAATGTGGAGTGAGAGTACAGTGGTACCACATGACGGCACAATCTGTGTTGTGAAAAAGATAATGTCACGCAATGGACAGGCATCAAACAAAGTAGGTGAACTCAGCTGCACCTTCGTTACAAGGAAGCATTTTTTAGAAATGAATCAATTAAATCCCATCTGGTGTTGGAACAAAGCATTCTTTGCAAAACATTTTAATAGATAGTAGATAGCTTTTTTTGTCCATTAATAGTTTTCGCAAATAGCAGTTTAATCCATGAAATAGACAACAAGAGGTTGGCACAGTGTTTGATTACAGATCTATAGGAAGTGTCTCTGATTCTGTTTATCGAACTGTGCCGCCATTTTGTTCCTTATTTGTACTTCTATGTTATACCTCCATCATGGCCTGTGAGGTCATTGTCGTTGTGATTAATTATTTACATGAATTAACACTTTTATCAGCTCCTAATTGGATTATCGCACATAAATTAGCCACGTCATTCCTTCTATTAGTTCACAGCTGCTTCCATCAACTGGTGCTTGCACAACATGGGAGTTAAGAGAAATTGAGCTGTTCTCCTTGTAGAATTTAGTGTGTGATTGTCCCTGTGTTGCCCTGTGATGGACTGGTGACCTGTCCAGATTGACCCCGCCTCTGACCTGTTGACCGCTGGAGCTAGGCACCAGCACCCCAGACGACCCCCAATGGGATAAGCTTGTAAGGTAGCGTAGATGGATGGGTTATCATAATGCAATAATATGTTATCACAAGTTTCTTCACCACCTTGGCTCATTTCAGGCAGACTGGGATCTTCAAATGGTATTTTAAATTCTTTAGTAAGGTGTTAGTTTTGTCAGGTTACCTCGTAAATGAGGAAATATTTCTCCTCACATGATAAAATAAGTGCATAAATGTTTATTTTATGAATGAAACACTTTTCTGTGTTCTGTACTTCACTGGATGGGCTGATTGAATCATTCTGTTTAAGAAGGTGTCTTCTGTTGTGGATTAAAGTATTTATATTATAATGTGCAATTCTCAGGAAGTATTTATTAATGTTATTATTATTATTATAGGCTTGTTTTATCTGAATCAAAATGGAGCAAATTATCTTTAGAGGCGCTTAGATTGTAATTTAAAAACGGGACTTGTTAAAACAGTCGCTCAACTATGAGATACAACTATGAGATTTTAGTTATCTGTCTTTCTGTGTATTTTTTTATCCCTTTGATTTTTTTAATCATATGGCAGCATTTTTCAACAGGGTTTGGTAAACATAATGGAATCCATTAAAAATCAGAGATGTTCATCTTTGCTGGAAAAGCTTGGGGATTCCGTAATGCTTATTCCACATTGTGGCTGGATGTGTTTGCTTAAAATAAAATGAAGATCCAAAGCTAAGTTTTGTGTATTCCTTTCTTCATTTTGTTTCCCTATTTTCACCATTGGAGCTGTGATTTGGTAATCATGTTATTTTGTTTTTACTTAATTTTGTAAGACGAGTTGGTGAAAAACTTCAAAATGAGCCAGTGAAGTTTTAATGTGTAGCTTTTTTCCTCTCTTTCCATTAGACCTTGACTCATTGCTAGACTTCATGTAACTTTTCTATTTCCTCGTTGATTTTCCACTTTAAGATGGTTATCGTGACTGTGAGGTACATTCACATGTTTCAGATGTTTCATCTTTCATACTTCACAACTGAGTGATCTAGAAAATTAAGTTTCAGACTGAGACACAACACCAACTAATCAAACAGGTATTTCAAGAACCGTTGCACAGTTATGGAAAAAGTACATTTCCAACTTAACGATGTGATGTGTATCTATCTGGCCCTACCCTTTTCTCTTCATGCCAACACATACCCACATTCAAAGTCCTATTTTAACTCAGGTTGCGGTAGGATTGATCTCCATAACAGTGACTTTGTGTGGAATAAACAAACCAAAATGTGATTTGGGGTTTTATTCAAATACAGCATTGGATACACACTACCTGTCTAAGGAGAGAACAAACACCTGCTTTATAAAGATTCAGATTTCACGGGACAATTACCCAACACAACATCTGTGAATCACAATCTGGGCGAGTTGCATCTGAACTCAAAACACATTAAACATTAAAGCAGATGAGCTAAAGCAACAAAAAACCAGTCCGAGGATCCATCCTGTTAGGTAAAAACAATCAGCTGGGGCTGTAATTGTCACAGATCATCTAAAAATAATAATAAAAAAACCCTTTTATTTTGGTATTATTGTGACAAATTTCTTCTGCCTAGACAATATGATTTGCCCTGGTTTGACTGCCTCACAAAACTCCCAAACTGGTTTCCTGGAGATGACGATGTGTTTATTGTCTGGTTTTTCCCCTGGTCGGATTTCAGTTCAACAGAACATCTTTGGGACGGTGAACCGAGGGGTTCTGCAGGAGCTGCATGATGGACCAAAATCTCCTGAGGAATGTTTTCTTGTTGAATCTGTACATAAAAAAAAAAAAAATCAAAGCAGTTCTGAAGATCAAAGAGGTTTAACAAGATGCTGTCAAAGTTAGCTTAATAAATTGACAGGTGCATTATTTTTCCTCATTATAAGAAATATTAATTTGCCAGGAAGTGTAGATTCCTCCAATCATAGAGACGCCTACATACATCAACAGCATGGCGCTGCGTAAGGATGGAGCTACCTACAGTAGCTCTGACGTCACTTACCTGCAAATTACCAGTCATGGTCTTTGCGGTGTGTGAGCGCCCCCCAGTGGTCAAATAGTTATTAGCCGACTGATGAGAAAAGAGGCTGAACGTCCCTGTTGTCGAAGTCGCTCCAAACTCGGCATGCAGAAGTGAGTAAAACCTCATCAGTGCAGACAGCGTCTGCTTAGAGCAACAACAGGTTAAGTAATGTTATCCGGTTAATACGGAGTCATTTAAGCTGTTGCGGAAATGTTACTGCAGTATGTCTTGACATGGAAGACATTTAAAAGAAAAACTCTGAACTAGCTTAGCTGGTTATTACAAATTGGATAAAGGTATCAGGTGTAGAGAGGTTGTTCTTGTTCTGTTAAAGCTTCCCGTGGTAAATTACTGAATACCACAGGAAATCAACGCAGATTGCCAGCAGTGTGGCGCTCATAATGTGACGGTCATAAACAGCAACTTACTGAATATTACAGTGTATTGAATTCACAATTTACTGAAAGTAAAGTGTTCTGCAAATAAAGTAGAAATAGATCTTTATGTCGTGAAAAAAGGATTAGGAAAAGTTGGTTCCTTCTTGATTTTTGTATAATATGTATTTCTACTCATTTATTTATTACTTTACTCTGTAAAATACCAGAATTTTCAGATAAATGTATAATTCTGTCTGTTTGATTGAAAGATTTTTACCAGTTAAATTAGATGTTTTTATCAGTCAGGGTAATTGAGAAGCCTTTACACCAAACACTTTTCTTTTAACTTTTGCTTCAGTGAACTTTATGTTTATGTTGAATACTGATATGGCTGTTGAGAGGTTTAAATACGAGAGGTTAAATATGAAAATTAAATTTAAACTGGATCGATTACTGGCCTGAAAGCAGGGTGAACTTCAAGGAGGTCTTTTGAACAAAAGGATTATCTGTCCCAGGATTTTATCTGTTCTTTACCCTGTTTGCTTGTCCATTTACTTTGCAGCTCCTTTGTGTGCATGTGCTGATGAGACAATCAGTCTCACATCCTGCTAGCAGCTCTTTCCCATAAGCCTCTCCCAGTTAAACCACTGTGACCGAAGACATCAGAGGTAGGAATTTGTTCTCATTATGACACTTTTTTTATTTCTTATTTACTAAATGAGGGGGTGGGGGGTTACTTTATTTATTTAGTCTTTATTTTACCAGGTGTGTTATTAAGAAAAAATCCTTATCTGCATTAACGACCTGCGGGGGAGGGAAGAACAGGTACGAAGATCAAGCAGCTCGCTCTTACACTGAGCAACAAATTTCAATTTATTACTAACTAAAAGTGATCATACTTGTAGTAAGTAGGAAATATTTCACCATAATTAGCAAGAAGATTAAAAAAATTCTCTAAAGATTTTGAATCTTGTAACAGGAGATTTTAATCTAATACTTCCAATTATAACTCTTAAACTTTTGCGCAGCTTTTAACATTTTAAAGTATCCTACACACCACTGTTTTTATTTTGTCTGGTATTTCGTCCTTACTGACAGCACTGACTGCTAAAGTTATTCCATAGATCCAGTTTTATAATTTTATAGCTTTATGGCCAAACCGAAACACACTCTGGATCTGTTCAATGGCGACAATCCCTCCCTCACCTGGACGAATTAGCGTGACCAGCTCTGAGCCGAAACCCACATCCAACCTCAACACCTGCTGCACTGACGGAAAATAAATGAGGAGAAACTATTCTACCGGCCCTGTTTCGCAGGACAAAAAGTCCAGCCCGAGGAAAAACACATTCCGACACCTTGGGAATCCCACTGAAAAACAGATTTGCTGCACTTTAGCAAAGAATCTGTGAGGGGAACCTTTGCTTCACACACGAAGAACATTCACTCCACCTCTTCAAACCTGACGGATGGCGTCTTAATAAACATGGGATAAAGCTATTCTCTGCAAACTTATTTCATTTTATCAATGGGAGCAACAACATGGCCACAGAACAACCGGCTAAAGGACGCCTGGTTAGGATGGGACCCACCGCCTATCAGGAACAGGCTGTTCCTAAACAATACAACATCAACTGGGGAAGGAGCGACTGCTCTCCCCCCTCCTCCCTGCTCTAGTCCCCACCTCTGCCGCACCTACTGGATCGGAGGCCTCATCTCATCCAGGCCAGGACAGCGCATCAGAAACCTCGTCACCTGAACTGGGTTTTCTTAGCTTCAGTGAGAAACTGGATCATCACTTTTCGCTGGACACTTCTCTCCTGAGCTCCCAAAACACATGTTTCCCAAATAAAATTACTTCTTTTCTTAGTGCATAAAAGCAAAACTACCTGACTCCAATTCCCCAGATTCCCCGATTCTTCAATTGTTTCTGAAGTCTGAGATCAGGTGCCAGACATTATCTTTACACCTGTCTTCTTCCAGAATGCATCTGGCCTCCCAGCACTAAAAAACAGGACAGGACCTGTCTGGATCACCAAAAGAAAACTTACAAAAAACATAAAAATACAAAATACAGCGTCCTGAAATCAGACCCACCACGTTACCTAAAAGGAACCTCAATCTCAGGAACTATATCTCCCCAGAGCTCACTCAAACGGGCTCTTTTAAATTTTCAGTCGTTAAGCCTTACTAATTAATGACTTCACCACCCAGCATAATATTGATGTTATGTTTTTAACAGAAACACTGTTGTTTCTGTACTAATTCAATCAGCGTCTCAGAATTACAATTTTTTTCGGTGACAATAGAAAACATAAAAAAGGGAGCGAAATGGCTTAAATTGTAACAAAATCTAAATGGGTCATTTGACCTCTTTTGAATGTCTGGGTATTGAGGTAAAAGGCAATTTATTTTATTTACACAAATAAAATTTACTTGCTTGATTGATTGATTAAAAGCAGACGCACAGATGTAGGTCCAGACTTGAGATTGTAAGCTTAAGTTTATTTCTGGTAGACGATGAGACGGACATCTCTGGAGAGATAGTCCAATAGGAAGCTCAGATGACAATTTTAACATAATTTGGGGCAAACGGTTGGTTCCAAAATACTACCACACTCATGCTAATATGGACCAAAATCTCAGGAATGCTTCAGACACATTGCTGAATAAAAGCAGTTCATATTAAAGTGGTCTTTTCAGTCTAGAACTTTCTTATCAATTACCTGAAGCATTATTATAATATTTATGCTTTGCAAGCAGTAAAAAAAGGTAAATATTTGGCTTGTGATAGGTCACTATCACAAGCTTTGCTTTGTTACAATGAAAGATTGTCCAGGTGACGGCTCCACCCTCACATCCTGAATCCGTCTGAATTCAAGTACAGTATTCGTCTACACGTGTTTTGCTCAGTGGGTATTTTGTCTTTTTCAGCCCACTTTCTGTAAACAGAAGAGATGATTATGAGTGAAAATACCAGCAAATCAGCAGTTTATGATATTGTTCATCTGGCAACACAAGCATAACGCTTTCAAAGTAATTTAAATCCTGTTTTTTCAAGCTCACTTTAACCTCCCTGTATGTAGTTTTCATTTTGATGCCCAAATGCATGAAATTGGCTGGAACTCATTGGAATTGTACATCTAGAATTTGTTTTAACAAGGCAGTGACAAATTTCTAACTCCTATTTTTTGCTTCTTTTTTTGCAGAAGAAATGCATCTGTGCACCACAAAGGATAAAAGAAGGCTGACATAGACTTCAGATTTTGAAGCCTAAATTAACATAAAGTTCACGATGATTCCCCGTTGCAGATTCAGAACCTTAATTCTCTTGGGCGTCCTGCAGGGGGCAGCAGTGGTGCTGTTCTATGACTGGTACACCAGGATCAGCCCCCGTCACTCTCCTCCCCCTGATGAAGAAGGACGCAAAGTTCACGTTTTGCTGCTGTCGTCATGGAGATCTGGTTCGTCCTTCCTGGGTCAGGTGTTCAGTCAGCACCCGTCTGTTTTCTACCTCATGGAGCCCGCGTGGCACGTGTGGACTAGAAATCACAAATCCGGGGCAAAGAGTCTCCGAGTGCCTGTGAGGGAAATGCTGTGGGGTTTATACAAGTGCGACTTCTCTCTGGTCAGAGACTACCTGCCAGGAAATCCTCGTCTGTCCTCCTTTTTCATGTGGACCCGGAGTCAGGCGCTGTGCTCGCCGCCGGCCTGTCCCGTCAGATCAGCCAATGAGAGTCACTGCAGCCAAGCGTGTCACTCTGCAAGCCTGGACAAAGCGCAGGACGCCTGCGCAACATACACTCATGTGGTTTTAAAAGAAACTCGCTTCTTTGAGATGGAGTCTCTTCATCCCCTTCTGCTGGACCCCAACCTGGACCTCCGAGTGGTTCATCTGGTCCGGGACCCTCGGGCGGTGATGCGGTCCAGGGAGGAGTCGGCGTACCTCCTCGACAGAGATAGTGTTATAGTCCTTGAACACAGAAACGTGTCCGCGGCCGACAGGCAGTACGAAGTCATACGAGAAATCTGCCGCAGTCACCTGGACATTTATGAGAGGGGGGTCCTCGACCCGCCTCCGTTTCTGGAGGGTCGCTACAAACTGGTTCGCTACGAAGACGTGGCACGAAACCCACTAACAGAGTTGAATAGTATTTATGAGTTTGTAGGTTTAAAGATGACCTCGGAGGTGGAGGAATGGATCCGAAAGATGACGCATGGACGGGGTAAAGGCGGCGGGAATGTGGCTTTTAAAATCACCTCCAGGAACGCATCTGAAGTGTCGCAGGCTTGGCGCACCGTGCTGAAGCACAACAAGGTCCAGCGCATTCAGGAGCTGTGCAAAGGCGCCATGTTGCTGCTCGGCTACAAGACGGTAGAGAGCGAAGAAGAACAGAAGAGACTCGATATTGACCTGTTAGACCCTGGGCAGCCATAAAGAGCTCAGCTTCCAGGTTAGACCAAAAATGTAGGGTGCACCGATTTATCGGCCGGCCGATTTCCTTAATTGGGAGATAAGTGATCGGACGATTTTTACATGTGAAGCCGATCTTATCCACCGATGCTATCAACCTCGGCAAATGTCTAAAAATAGACCACTGTGTATTTCTTTTCTCCCTTTAGAGAGGTTTAACTGACAAACTGACCAACCATTTAATGTCTGCATATTTTCAGTTAACAATAGTCACCCCAGTGTTGCCAATTCAGCAACTTTCTTGATATATTGAGCAATATTTCAGACAAAAAATGGGAATCAGTAAGTTGGGCTTTTTTAAGAGATCGGCAATCGACCAGAAAACCGCAATTGGTGCACCCCTATTGTTTTTTCCCATAAAACAAGCTCCATGAACTAAAAGAAGTAAGCTAAAAATACCTTGTATTTTCATATAAGCAAAATATCTGGGAAGGAACCCAGATTATATTTCAAACCAAAACATGTACCAGATCTGTTCTCAATCTACTAAAGAAAAGGAGCATTAGTGTGTGCTCAAAAGTAGCAACATATATACAGTTGCAGCAGGACTGGGAGGATGCAATATTTGTCAGTATATTATATTTTAAGCATCATGCATGCAAATCTCAGCGGCTCAGATGCTAAAACTCATTGAAGGGTGGAGAGACTCTGTGATGAAGAAAATATGAAGAACTGCATTTACAGTCAGTAGACTGTATAATAAGATGTACAAATACTGGATAAAAGGTATTTGCTCATCACTACAGGATTTTTATTTTGGGAAAATATTCTGAAAATCCATCCATCCATCCATTTTCTTTGCACCCTTGTCCCTTGGAGGGGTCGGGAGGGTTGCTGGTGCCTATCTCCAGCTGATGTTCCGGGCGAGAGGCGGGGTTCACCCTGCCTCATATTCTGAAAATATTTGGGAAAATATTCTGCGTGATCTGGCCTGTGACTGTAGCATGTCGAGAATGATTTTAATCTTTATTCTTGGTCTATACCATCAACCTGTGGATATAATTTTTTTCTCTATAACAACACATTTACATCATATACAGCACGTGCTCTGCTGTATTTAAAATTGGTAATTGAATAATTGACATTCTGGCGCCACCTGCTGGTAAAATTAGTTTTCCAAAGTGTGACCCTAGAGCTGTTTGTGACCTTTGCTCTAATTAGTTTTGTGTGGCATCCATGACAATTTAGACATTCCTCTCTTACACACATTAAAATATTGCATGCTTAGTTTGTAGGTGTGCATGTAAAAATACATCTACAATTTGTTTCTGTATTCTTTTATTTATTCATATTCTTTTGGACCCTCAGCAGTTTTGATTTGATGATTTTGACCCAAGTGACAAAAAGTTTGGAAACCAGAGTCACATAATAACCCGTAATTATTGTAATTAATAATCACAACTAGCTAGTGTTATGGTAGCACCTGTGAGTGAAGAATGGCCAAAAGTGACTAATAATGATGTTTTAAAAATGTCAAGTGATTAGTAACTTGATGTTTGGCATCATGAGCAAAATCTGTCTTAAAAAATATACACAAAAAACCACTGACAAAAACAGATTTTTGGTGCTCTATTATTTATGGTGAAGGGTTTAAAAAGCAAATAACAATCAAAAAGTTTTAAATATTAAAATGTTTAATAATGGTTCCAAATTACCTTTAGGTTCAGTATAAATTTGTGGTTTTGTTCATTATTGTCTATTTTGTTGACTATTTTTCTTGCATTTCTTTTATTAATTGTTTATTAATTCATGGAGTGGTTTCATTGTTTTTCCTTTTGCTTTGCAACAAATCTGTAAGTTCTGGACCTTAGCCCTCCTCTGTGAATTCTTAAAAAAAATGCTGATTGTGAAATAAGGAAGTAAAGTGAAAATGCTATTTTCTCTTACTTAATGATACATATTAGTTATCAATTCAATTATTTAGATATTTATATTTAACTATTTAGATTTTGGTACATTTTATGCCCTTGATAGAGTTTTTAGTCCTTTTACACCACATTAATCGTTTTACTTTTAGAGGTTTATTTGTCAAACGTTACACTTGAGTTGGGTTTTTGTGCAGCTGAATGTTGTGGCTAAGAAAAGGTTTAATCCTAATTCTGTAAAATTCTGGCAAGTTGTAAATTTTGGCAAAATTTTCATGTGCCATGGTGTTTTTTGTCATGTTTTACAATTTCATTTCAGACTAAATGTTGCAATCCGTGTCTCTTTGACTTCTTATTCAGCCTTTGACTCCAAACTCAGCATACTTTGAATGCACTGTTATTGCATTCATTTCCTCATTTCAGCATAAGGAAATTCAATATTTTCTTTCCGTTGAAGATATTTTTCATGTGCTGTATAAATTATGGTGTGCCTTTACTATTGTGCCATATGTAGGATTAGAAATAAATATTTTTTTGACAGCTTTTTAATGACAAAACATAAAATGTGATCAGACAAACGTTTAAAATCTAGGGTTTCTTATACTCTGTTTTTTTTAAAATTATTTTTATTTTTTTCACAAAAATGACCTCAAGCATTAAAACTGGTTCATATTTCAGTAATTTTGCTAAGATTCCGTGTATTGCTAGAACTTTAAAAACCTTTGAAAGGAAAAGAATTGGAGAAAATATGTTCACACAAAATAATATTATGCCAACTTGGAAGGAGCTTTTTTTGTCCAAGAGAGACAAGTGGCTATTCACAAAGTATTTGTGAGACACAGGATCCACATTGCTGGCAATCCAGTCAAAAGTTTCCACAGTCAATGATGCGGATGTAAAAGGATCCCCAACCAAATTATTGAGTGCGTAAAAATTAGCATACTTTTCAAAAGTCTTGCATTTCTGTTTAAAACATTTTACAAACGCTTCACATTTGTCTATGTGCACCATGTATTTTTGACTTCGCTCAAGAAGTAAAAACTGATCAGAATCACTGTTGCTGTTGACTTTCAGTCTATGTCACAATAAAGTCCTTTCTAGTGGCTAGACAGTTTGCTCCACCGTGCATTTGCTACGGGTTTGTCGTGACAGCATAACCTAAGCTTGTCATGCAATACTCCTGTCTTAATGAACTCAGTCAAATGAGATGACAGGTCATTTGACTGTTGAAGGTTTATGACTGTGAGAAACATAGCAAAAACATGACTGGTGTATCAAGAGCCATTGGGGCATCGGAGCATCCATCCATCCATTTTCTTGACACCCTTGTCCCTTAGTGGGGTCGGGAGGGATGCTGGTGTCTATCTCCAGCTAACGTTCCGGGCGAGAGGCGGGGTCACCCTGGACAGGTCACCAGTCTGTCGCAGAGCGTCCGAGCAGTTTTGGTGATAATCCAAGGTTCATGTCTTCTTCTTTGACCCCCATCTGAACTCCAGTGGAACCAGCAGATCTATGTCGAGACTCTTCTGCTCTTTTTCGCTGTCAACTGTCCGGTAGCCGAGCAGCGACATGGCCCCTTCGCACAGCTCCTGAATGCGTTTGACCTTACTGTGTTGCAGTACGGTGCGCCACGCCTGTGACACCTCGGTGGCATTCCTAGAGGTGATCTGGAAAGCCTCTTTCTTGCTGCCTTTCCCTTTTCCGTGGGTCACCTTGTAGATCCATTCCTCCATTTGTTTAGTCGTCTTCAAGCCTACAAACTTATAAAGGTCGTTCATCTCCTTCAGCGGGTTGCGTGCCACATCTTCATACCGAACCCTTTTGTAGCGGCCTTTCAGAAACGGAGGTGGCTTCAGGATTGCTCTTTCGTTGATGCGTACGTGGCTTCTGCAGATCTCTTCCATCACCTTGTAGTTCTTCTCAGCCGCTGGCATGTTTTGGTGTTCCAAAATGATGGCGTTGTCCCTCCTCAACGCTTTGGCTGATCCCTCTCTCGACTGTATCACGGCCCGCGGGTCTCGAACAAGATGAACGATGCGGATGTCCGAGTTTGGGTCTTGCAGAAGGGGATAAAGGGATTCCAGCTCAAAAAATCGCACTTCTTTAATTACGAGATGAGAGTATCCGCGACAGGTTTCTTCCACTTTCTTCATGTCCTGAGCATGGCATATCTGGCGGCACTGAGTGTAATTGGTGGCCATAAGGGGACAGGCCGGTGGCGAGCACAGTGCCCGGCTGTGAGTCCACATGAACATGGAGGACACGCTGCGTTTCTCTGGAAGGTATGAACCCATCACAGAAAAGTCACAGCGGTATAAATGCTGTAAGAGATCCCTCACTGCTATTCGGTGAGCCTGTGCGCCAGACATCCACTTTTTGGTCCAGACGTGCCAAGCGGGCTCTGAGAGGTAGAAAACAGAAGGGTGCTGACTGAAAATCTGACCCAGAAAGGATGAACCCGACCGCCACGAGGACAGCAGCAAAACGTGAACCTTGGGGCCTGCAGGAGCGAAGTTGCAGGGGCCAAAGTGAACGAACCAACTGCAAAGCAGAACCATCGCCGCCCCGTGCGCGATGATCAGGGTAGTTGTGGTTTTGAGGTTGAATCTGTTCTGGCGACACATTCCTGCAGCTTAATTTTACCTCTCAGTTGATCTAAGGTTACTGTGTTTTCTGTGGAAAAAAAACAGACAAAAAAAAAGCATGACGAACTGTTTTTTTTTTCTTAATGCACATACAGCAAATTACTCTACTAGAAGAATATTTGTTTTGCTTTAAGTTCAGCACAGAGAAGCTAGAAATAAATAAGATCTCTCCTGATAATTCCAAGTTTTTTTTCTAATGATTTATGTTTTACACATCCGGTATCAGACTCTATCAAAGCCTGACATTACATTGCTCATAGCATATAGAAGAAGGTTTTAACCGCAGACATTTATTGGTGCTCCTCTCCTGACTGGTGAAGTGACTGTGATCACCAAGGTTGAAGTTAAAAAAAAACTTGCCTGAGGGTCCAGGAAGAAGACTGCAGCAGCTCCTGAGTCGTCTGGAATCTGAGAAGGTCTAAAATGAATTTTAAATCCACAGTAGGAAAAACAGCCACTGTGTTCAGGTCTGGCTCTCCAAGCACGTTCACCCTGAAAGCAACAGCAAGAGGCTAAAGAAAAAGAAAATAGGTTTCCAAAAGCCACAGGACCAACAGCACGTCTCTTTTGTTTTCAACTAATACCTCTATGGGAAATACATAAATTGGAGAATTTATGTCTGCAACTGAATGACTGAATGTGTTGCTTCAGCAGCTTTATGGAAAATTATGTCTTTCATGTCTACAACAGCTTACTGTCTGACTTATTTAGGATTGTGTTACACCCTGACTCAGCCGATTTGCTTAATAAGGTGCAACATTTCAAACCTGTAAGTCCAGTTTCCTCCTGACTTCCTCCTGCCTGGTTTTGTAGCATATTTTACAAGTACATTTGAATGTAATTATGTAAAATCGATTTAATTAGTGTTGATAATATTTATATTTTACTGGTTTTTCCCCCATACCTGCTGTTTTTATTTTTATACCACAATATTAACAGACTAATCTCATAAATGTCAAAAGCAAAGCTCTTTAAAACTCATTCTTAATGACAAGAAATACGCTGCAGTTTTATTTTTTTCTTTTAACTTAAGGCCGCAAACATCAATTATCTGATAAAAGGAGTCTGATTAATTAAAAATGACATCCCGATTTTTAACAAACTCAAGAACAAGTTTTTCCTTGTTTATCTGTGTTTACTTTTGATATTCTTAATCTTTGATATGGTTAAAATGTCCATCTGGTCCGTAATTTATCAGAGCAAAGTTTTTAAAACAGTTTATTTTATCTATGTAGAAGAACAGGGAGATTAAAATGCCTTCCTTTAACTTCTTCGCAGCGGTGACGTCATCCAGAGACTCTCCCCTGCGGGATATTGTTACTCTAGAGGGCGCTGTTGCCTCTCCGCAAATTCCAATTAAAACAGTAATGAAAATTCACAGTACAGCTAAAAAAGTTGAATATTGTGAAAAAAATGCATTTTTAAAAAATTACATATTTCAGAAAGTGAAATCTGTATATCGTATAAATTCATTACATATATGGAGTGACATATTTGAAGTCTTTATTGACATTTGGATGATTATAGATGTTGAAAACTCAAAATTCAGTGTTTCATGACATTAGAATATTGTTAAAAAATTATATTATACTCATGCATGGGCTTAAAATGTGTAATCCGTCATATCAACTTCTCCCGCACAACAGTCAGCATGAGAAGCATCTTATCCTGGATGAGGAGAAAAAGAATTGGACTATTTCTCAGTTCATCTTTAATGTCTGAGCATTACTTTTATTGGTAAATTTGCTTAATTCAATTTAGATTTGGTTTTACGTCTGATTTAACTGTTTAAAACTCATTAGTGGCAACAATGAGTTTTAAAAAGTTGCAATTAACTCCACCCATCTTCCCTTCAGCTCTGTCTATCTCCACTGGTCCTGTTGAATAAAAGTATCCCCACAGCATGATGGCGCCATCACCATGGTATTGATGGTTTTCTCAAGGAGATCTGCAATGACAGTGTTCCACCACAAGTGTCTTCTCCGTGCTTCCTGTGCTGTCTGTAGAACCTGCAGGTTCTGAATATACTTGTACGTCCAAAAAATATGTACTAGAAAATGCCACTGAGGAAAATACCTTAAGTACTGGCTTAAAAGTTGTAACTTTTTCTTTAAACAAAGATATTTATTCCAGTTTACCGATTTTGCCGATGCTTTTATTTTTCTAAGGCGGCAAAAACCGGATGTAGTTGTCTCCACTCGTTGCCTTGACAGCACAGAAGATAACGCGGTGCAGCTGCGGTAGTAGACGACACGTCAAGCAGTAACGCAGGAGACCGGGCCAAGCAGCGCTCGGCTTCAACGTCCCCGCCGCTCACGAAGTGAAGCATGGGCTCCGCGGCAACGCAGTCATGGCCAGATCCACCAACCGAAGCGCAGAGGACGGGGATCCCCGCGTAACCGCCCCGGGTTACGCGGACCGCGCGGAGGTGCGGGACCTGGCCGAGCCCCGGGAGCTGTCTCTGGAGGAGGTGCTGAAGTCCTACGAGCAGCCCATCAACGAGGAGCAGGCATGGGCGGTGTGCTACCAGTGCTGCAGCGGGCTCAGGGTGCCCCGCCCGCCGGCCCGGAGACCCGGTCGGGTGAAGGACCCGTCCTCTGTCCTCCTGCACCGGGACGGAACCGTGACGTTAAAGGAGGAGCCGCAACCCGACGGTAGGACCGAGCCTCAGCTGTACCTATCCGCCCCCCTAAACTTACATCCTGAATCAAAACAAACGCGGGAAACCATCATTAAACCAGGTCTTCTAGTTTTTTAAAATGTAGGTTATAATTAAATTCTCAACACCTAAATATCCCTTTTCATATTTGGTAATAATAATAATAATGATATTAAAAATCATCCGCTTATTAGTTTGAAAACACTTTGAGTACTGAAGTCTGAAAAGTGTATTAATAAACTACGGGTTGTAAGAATTACAGTAATGTTGCGGAATTTAATAGTAATATTAAATCTCTCATTAGAAACCTTAAATAATGTTTTTTCCTTTGGACATTGTGGAGGGAAAAGCAGCTCTTTCTTAAATCAAGTGAGAGTTTGGCACACGGGAACAATTCCCTTCCCAGCTAGAATTCACATTTCCGCCTTATCTTGTTCTTTAGTGTTTCAAATTCTTTTAAAACAAAGAATTTGTTGAAATTTACTCGTGCAATGCATATTTAGAATAATCTCACATCCACTGCCAACAGGGATGACTGTGTGCCGGTAAATGATTAATTATTCAAAGAGTAAAGCTTTACCCGAGCTTCCTTTCATTTAAGGGCCGTTTTTAGAGACGAGCACATGTGGATCGAAGCAAACAAGGTTTTAACGGAGTCTCCTAGTTTTCCGAAATTCCCGTTTGAATTGAGCTGCACCGACATAATATCTTCCCGGATGTGAAGTATTTATGTCCTCACTGCGGTGTAGGAGATCTGCTCCAGAGTCTGCATGGAGACAACTGGAGGTGTGCATATTTAACCATCTGTGGAAGACTTAAATCCACGTTTTAAAGAGCTACAGTGCTCTACAGAGAGATGCATACACCTAGATTTTTTTCCACAAAACACCATCAGCATCTGTGTGAAGTGGAGCGAGAGAGAAAAAATATATATATTTATATATTTTTTTCACAGGGTAAACTTTGTATTTGCCCCCCACTTACTCTGATTCTTTGAAAATAAAATCGATCTTAACTACTCAAGAAGAAGTCAACCGATTGTTTCCACCTGTGTTTATTAATTTAATGGCGTATGGATTGTTGGAAGCAGAGTTTGTTGGAAAACCTTAGTGAACCAACCCTGAAGTAAAGTTGTGGAGAACTTTAGAACCTGTTTGAACATCTCAAAACGTATCTGTCGGGCGAAGAGAGAGTAGAAGCAGAAGCAGCAGATATTGGCTCCCAGGACAGTCAGAAGATTAGCCAATTTTAAAGTTTGCTGAAAGTGATGTTCACTCTCCAGCAGGAAAATGTCCCTAAGCATGCAGCCAGAACTATTAATAGTTTAGTTTAGTCTTTCACTGAATCTAAAGAAGCTGTTAATGTGGCGCCAATAAGGTAAAGAGGCATTTTAATTTTTACAAGCAGTTACAGAGGTATTGTTTGCCTGGTAGAGTGAACACTTGTAAAGTTGTAGGTGCGTTACAAAGACATTGAAACTGCCTGACTAACATTGAGTAGATTCTTGTCAGAGATCCCTCTGGGGGAAGGAGAAGTGTCCTGTTGTTTCTGACGCCAGTGAACACATCAGTGCTGTCAGTGTTGTTGTTTTTTATTTGGATTACTTCTTTGCATGCCTCCAGGCATGTGGTCTGATTAACAAAAACCTTTATTGGTTTTCTGTGGTAATATTATGACCTTCAGCCAAGTTAATGTGCTTTCTGCATATACTGAAAAAAGAGAACAGGTGATCCAACTTAAATATATTGTGCTAACTGGTCACAAATAATCATATGAAGTTATTAAGTTAAGTTTATTAGGTCGTAAATGAAATAAAGTAAGTCTGACAAACTTTATTCAATTACTTGTGACTAATTAACACAATTTTTAAAAAAAGTTGTAGCTCCATTATGTTTTTAATTTCAGTGTACGTTAGTAAAAATAAAAAAAAAGATATAAAGTTGAGTTTCTAAAAATGAACAGACATGACGGTCACCGTGCTTGTGGTTTCCATGCCAATCTGTCACTGCTATAAAAATGGACTACATTTCGAGGATACAAGTTGTGTTTTTTAAAACTCTACGGAGGCACAACAACCTGGATCCAGACTGTAGCTGTTCATAGAGTTTTTAACTAATGTGTTAATCTGTGATGGATATCTTCAAGGAAAACATTCCCACTTTCCTGTTATCACATTTCTCCTGTCCTCTTGTGTGCTCACAAGCACGGAAACATGAAATAACCCTCAGATCATCGGGGACGGTGGGCCTCTCCTCCTTCTCTGCTGTTTCCTCCGGCATCACCGGCCTCCTCGGATTTGATGCCGGATTTGATGAGCCGGTGTGCAGTTTTTCAGACGCTGCTGACATCAGCTGTGGCTCTGACTCCCCCTATCAGACAGAGCACAAATCTGAGCCGAAGCAGCCCTCGTAACATGAGCCGCGGTGGCGCAACGGGCCCATAAAAGGCTGAATTGTTACGACGCAGCTGCATAGGAGCTCTCATCAGCCACCTGCCATCTGGAGCTCGGCGCCTGAGATCCGTCTCTGCAGTTTTGGTGGAAAAATAACAATATGGGGGAGTGTATTCTAGTGGCAGCTTGTAAAGATTTCATGGGCTATAGCAGATATGTGTGAAACAATAAATGTGGTATTAAAATTCATTGCTGCAGACTTTAGATGGATTCAAAGGAAGTTTCGTGCTCCGGTTCATCAAAGTACCAGAACTTCTCCTAAGTACGTGTTCAAACTTCCTGATTTACCGTGAACAGCGTCTTGAGCTACGGTCTAATTTTAGACAAATATTTTGTTCAAAAGTTCTTATTCAAGGAGTATGATGTTTTTGAGTCTTTTAGTCTTTGTAGCAAGTCTGGCTGAAGACCTTGTGGTCACAGGATCCACTGACTCCTGTTTAAAAGGATTTGGAAATCCTGTTGTCATTTCAAACCCAGACCGTATTAAAGAATGTAAATATTCCTACTCAATCCCAACACCTTCACTGTAACTATTTGGACTGAACTTCTGACAGCAGTGAGGTTTTATTTTCTCATCTGTTTAACTTGAACAATCCTCTTTCAGCTTCCTCAGAGCTGTAATCTAATCTGAAAACTCTAAGCAGAGGTTGTGGAATAACTGGACTTTAAATAGCTCTAATCTTTGCTCTGAGTCATTTGAGCTCTTATATAAACCTCAGAGATTGAGGTTCGTTTTGATTCTCTTACACAGAAGGTCCTCAGGAAGTCAAGGTCCACATATTAAAATGGCTTCTGCCAGATAAAAGCCATTTGCACCATGGACCTTATCCACCAAGAAACCAAAGCAGCTCATTGTAGACTGATAGTTTGCATTCTGTTGAAAAAATGAATGTGAACCAGTACTGATTTACTGATGATCTCATTTTAGTCTTTGCATTTCTTGAGAAAAAGGTTTGACAACGAGGTAAAAAGTCCAAAATGAAAGACACGCCTTTTAAACTGCACATATTAGGCGTGACTGTTGCTTTTAGGTGCATAGGTATGTATAGATAAAGGCTGATGAAGTCATTTTATGAGTATAGTCGTACACTGACAGAGATAGTTCTATGATAAAAGCCTTGTAAAGTTTTACATTATCTCAGTTTTGTTTTACTTCATAAAATCTGCCCAGAAGAGACGAGAGCTCACATAGGATACTTTTTTTCTTTGCAGAACTTCCAGCATCTATAGATCGACTAGATGCTGCAGATTTAAATATCAGAAGATGAGAAATACGTTGAAAAGTGTGAAAGTCTTGTCTTGACTGAACTTGAGCTGTCTGGCAAAAACGGTGTCTATATATGAAAATGCTCCAAAATACCAGTAAAATACGTCAGTTTCTGCTTATAAAAGGATTCTATGTGGAAAGTTAAAGGAGAATGAATACTTTACAATGTCAAGTATTGGGTTTATTCACATTTTCTTTTTTAATAAAATGCCGAGCAGGAAGTGTCTTAGAGATCAGAAAACATCACAATCGTCACAGGTAACAGCCAGCAGCTTTTTCCTGCACTGACATCTGAATCTCTGTTTTTTGTAGATTTGGTTGATTTATGGCCGTGGCTCCAGCTGATGTAACGGCTGCTTTCACACTTTCCTATTTCTTCTGTACTGTTTGCCTCCTCCGATCACTCATGTTCCTCCGAACCCAGTTTGCTTTTTCTTCCGTCACATTTCTCCTTCCTTATTTCCATGGCAACAGGATGCAAAGTCCACACTGGGGGAGCTTTTGAGTTACTGCGTCTTAACGAAGGAACCGGGGAGGTGTCGGGGCTTCTGAGGATGAAAGCGATCCGTCATTAGCCGGAGTAAACTGTGTGTGACTGACGGCAAGGAGTCCTGCAAGGTCCAGCAGGACTTATCGTCGCGTCTACCGGAGACCCGACGATATGTCTACATTTTGGTTGACAGAAACACGCTCTGTGTAGATGACACAGGCCGTCTGTCTTTATGTATAAGGTTGTTATTCTCTGCGATAAAAATCCGTCTCCTCTGTTTGGGCCCGGCGCAGGGGGCTACAGCTTGTGGGTGTTTATTTTCTCCACAGCGACTTTGAGTCCCACGGGCTAAAAGCGATGCAGAAATGAGCGAATATAAATGTAGTAAGAAGGACTCGCTTGGGCAGTCACTCCATTTTTTTTATTTCTTTTATTTCCATATCTGCTTTGACTTTCCACAACAGAATGACACTAATGATGAGATGGGATGGGAGTCTGAGTTTGAGAAATGGATCATGATTGAAAGAACGAGATTTCTGATGCAAAGAGTTGATGTGAGCTGGCTGAGCTGTAGGATTTTAGGCATTCGGTTGCGTCGTTCTGTCCAATGTTTCACCACGGGTGTGTTACGCCAAGGACCAGGACCAGGCTTGATGTCGGCTCACTCATATTTCTTTTAATCGCGTAATTGTTGGGTACAAATTGATGTATGGTTTGTTTATAACAGCCGTGGTGCATGAAATGGCATGCTTGCAAAAAATTTAAATGTTTCCATAACTTACCCAGGTGCGCATTGCTGCAGTTCAACCACTGAAACACACCAAAACCCCAAGAGGAGTGGAGCCAATTCTTCTGTTGTTGGATTGGACTTGCCTGCAGTCTGGAATCTAAATCATTTTCAAATTGAGTTTTGTTTATATCCTCGGAAATCCATCAGTATTAAAACCCCTCAGCTTATTTGGACCCATAAGTTTCACTTAAAGTATTATGTTTGGAAAACCTACATTAGGTAATAAACACGCCCCCGAAATAGGTTACTGCTCCTTTAAACCTTCTCTAAAGCCTTATCCAGGTTAGCTCTGACTATCGTAGCTCTGGCTGGATAAGGCATCGCTGGGCTATTGCGTTGTGCGTAATTTATTTACATTTTTGAGGGCAGAGCCTTACGTGTCCTGGAGGCTCTCGGTTAGTAATTCTAACATTTCTGATAAATTTGCATGTCAGTGAACCCCTCAATTAGACAAAAGAATATTTATGTATTAGAGTGTTAGAATGGTCCAGTCAAAGTCCAGACCTATAAAATCGATTAAGAAATCTGTTCAAAGACATGAAACTTGTTCACTCTTCCTCTCTGCTTAATCTGAGTTTGATCTATTTTCAAGTTCAACACCAAAAACACTCTCATTTGTATTAGTATGAGAAAAAGTTTGTAAAAACTATTAAATCACCGTGTTGGACTACAAATGCATGCCACTCCTTTCAGAATTTTATTTGTTCTGTTGCACTCACTCAGAATCGTTCGCTGCTTTGTGTCGGTCTGTCACTTAAAATCCCAAGAAGCCACTTTGATGTTTGTGGCTGAAACATACAGAGGAAAAAGGAAAATCTAAGGGGTGGGAATACTTTTGCAAGGTGCTGTGAGCAGTGGCTCAGCTCAGAGAAGATAACCGGTCCATTCGCATCTGCCTCCCGTTTTCCAGAGCGCCTGGCTCACTGTGTGTTTTTTCCCAGGAGCTGAGCTGCATGGGCTGCTGGGGGATTTTCACTGCAGATTCTTTCCCCCTTTTGTGTTCACCTGTGTGTAGCTGTGGGAAGGTATCATGGTTTTCACTCCGTGACCCGGGCACTGCATTATTGCGGACCTGCCCGACAGGTTTTACAGGGCTTCTTGTTGTCGTCTCCTTCCTGAGTGGAGGGCTTTGTAATGGACTCTCCTTTTGTTGCTGATGGAAGCAGCGTCTCTTTTCGCACAGGAAACGGGCCGAGGCTCTGCTGGTCGATGCGCTCACTCACGTCCTGCTGCCAGCGTTTTGTTGTAGACAGCGAAAGATGCCAACTGCTTCCTGCAGCACAAGCAGACCTACAGGGGAAAAACTCAATTCACCGCCCCGAGAGTCCGACTGTCGGTGGTGCAGACACCTTTACTAACAATGTGTCATCTTTAAATAGCCTGCAACCGAGTGTTGCTGAAGTCTTAGAAATGTGGTTTTATCTTTTATTTAACTCAGAATTATCTGGGAAAAACAAGTTAAACTTTCTCTTTCTATTTCCATTTCCGATGAAATGATAATGAATCTGGTTAAGCATATAACACAGAAATGTAGAGCGGTTCTAATATTTTAGAGTTTATTCCTCAGACATCTTTGATCATAAACACTGCATAGTTGCTGCCTTCAGTTTCCCGTTTTGTACAGTATGTTTTAGGCTTCCAGATGAATAGCCTCGCATCTTTTCTCCCTGATCTATATCTGTGTTCGCCCAGTCTCCCGTTTGTCCCCTGAGCTGCTGATAAAGGAGTTTCAGGCCTCATTGGGTGTTGCTACTGACATCTGAGCCAAGAGGAAAGGCTTGTTTGACTCTTTGACACGGGCACACCAAGCTAACCCGTCTGCGGTCAACAACTCCTGTTCAGATGAGCTAAATGGAGTCAAACAACCGCAGTTCCAACAACAGGAGCTTTGAAGTTATTTGAAATTGTGGCATAAAGATATTTTGCTAAAGCTACCAAATTTAAACCTGAACTTAACTTCAAATGCGACATTAGCCCACAAAAAACAGAGTTATGATGTTCATCTCGAGTTCTTTAATACGTTTTTTTTAATATACAAATGTGGCTTTAACATTGTTTATTTGATGTTTGATTAACATTTGATTAATGTCCAAAATGACTTTCCATTCTTCCACGCCTTTCAAAATCAGGTTTGGTAATATTTACGGTTGTGAACACGAATAGGAAAACAATGGAGTACAGTACAACAATATCGCTTGTTTTGGGTTACTTACTACTGTTTAAAACTACAGTTGGCAAGTTAAAAACATGTTTGTTCGGCAGCAGACTGCAGACTAGCTACATGTGCAGATAGCCTGACTAGCTAGACTGCTAGTGTCAGCTCAAGAGAAACATTCACTCAACTTGGTGGACATTTCTTCTGGATTTTGTCTCGATAGATTTGTTTCTATTTTCAACTGTCATTGGCAGGGTACAACTTGGTCACCCTGCCAATAATACCCTGATGACGTCAAATGGGGGTATTTTTATCCAAACTTATCGTCCTGGTGTGTCCAGATGTAATTGTTTTTGGTGTGATGTGTTTTCTGCAGTGTTTCTGAATAGATGTGATGGTCTGTTGAGCTTTTCTGGTTTTATTTCAGTTCTTTAAGCTTCAGGATGTATTTGTTTTGGTTCGTGTTTAACTCTGAAAGCCTGCATAGTCGGCTCCGTGCTGCACGCATTGTAACCTGCTGTCTGCAATTCACACCTGGCCATTGTTGCTAATTCTCCTCTGTCGTCTCCTCCTCTGTTATTATTCCGTCTGGTTCTCGTCATTTCCATTCGTCTTCCTCCCGCTTGGTTCCTTTTTACTCATCCATGCACAGATAATGATGATTAGCTTTTGTCAATTCAAAAAGCTGTGTTCATCATGCACCACTTCTTACTCACCTTGTGGATGTTTTGTTTTGCTTTGACAGCCGATAATTTAAAGTTATTTCCTGTAATCTACTCATTGTCTGCCATTCGTCATGATTCTAAGGAGTTTCATTTAGTATTCTGTGTCGTTTGGTAGGTCATTCTCTTTCTGTGATTTCTTGTGTTCTAGTTTCTTCCTGATGTAGGAAGCTGCTGCCAGCCTTTCTCCCATTCTTTACAGCTTCATCACTGAGCCATTTATGAAGTTGGATATTAAATAAGCTTCTCTCCAGCTACCAATTACCACCCATTTATACAGACTCATCTTAATACATTATATATGTAATTGAAAAGTTTGCTTATTTATGCAATTCATATAGCTCCATAAAGATGCTGTAAACCTAATGTAGTATTTTTCAAGTACAGTATATTGAATTGCAATCATCATCATGCAATAGTTGGTAGAATGAAAGCGTCAAGTGTCACACATTCATGTCAGCCGTATCCATAACATATTTAACTCTTTAAATAGTCTCCATTAAATGCCCATAGAGAAAAGTGGAGACATAAAAATATCCTGAAAATAAGGATTAGTCTTAATGAATGCCATTATTGTAATTGTCAGCAATAATATTGCAATAAAATTGGAGATGTTGAAATGTGCTGTCTTGTGTTCAAGCATTTTTTTCTATTAATATTGATGATCATAAAAATCTTTTGATTCTCAGCGATGCTTTGACTGGTTTTCATGTTTTTGTTTTTTTCCAGATGACAATGAAGGAGCTCCTCTTCCACCAATCGCAGAGCGACAGGTAAGAAGCACAAAGCAACTTTTAAAGTCTTGTTTTCATGACATGCTAAATATTTAGCTTGATGTACGAGTCTTTACACAAAATAATGCCTAAACATGACTTTTATTGGTTATTAATTTACTGAAAAATAACATTTCTAACACTATATACAACACGATGCAGGAAACATTTTGTTACTGATTAAAAAAGACTTAACTAATGATTTAAGGAAAGTAATACATTTGAATAATAATGTAAAAACAACATCAGTTTTATTTGTTTCTATGTGTTAAAATGACAAAAGTAAAAAGAAAACATATTTTACAAATGAACATTTCTGACATTTAAGAAAACCAATGACCAAAGTGGTTGGGTATGTCATTATTCTTTTCATTTCTGAACGCAGTGGAGACTCATTGGTGTAATCATTCTTGTAGCTTTTTTGCATGCGCAAAATGAAAAGATCATGTTTGAAATTAACGGCCGACATCTGTGAGAATATTTTGGAGAATAGTATCAAATAGTGAATGTTGACAGGAAGCTAAAGGTTTTCTGACAAATCTGTCGGGGTGTACCCATTTATTCTCAACACTGTATTTTAGAAATATCTTACTGTTAACATCATATAGTTTGTGATAATAGTTTAAAAAAAATAGTTTTATTCTTTGTGCTTCCCTTGATGCCTGCAGCTGGTTCAGTCCCTCGGTGTGGCCATCTACCGAGCTCTGGACTGGGGGCTGGACGACAACGAGGAGCGGGAGCTCAGTCCGCAACTGGAGGGCCTCATCGAGCGAATGGCGGGGGGGGATCAGGGTGGCGAGGGGGTCAGCTCCACTGGCAGCGGAGCAACCGATGAGGGGTACAGCGGACAGGAAGAAGAGGAGGAGGAGCAGGAAGAGGAGAAGGAGGGAGCGATCAGGCCGGTGTGTTTGTTCCGTCAGGTCATGGTGCTCTGTGCGTCGCGTCTGGCCAACCCGATCCTGGCCCCGGAGCACTACCAGGCCGTCTGCCGCGCTCTGTTTGTGGAGACGCTGGAGCTGCAGACCTTCCTCGTCAAGATCAGAGACGCAAAGGAGGTACGTCACGGCGCCGTCGTGTCAGAAAGGTTGTTTCCCGAGCAAGGGCCAAATCAGACGAGAAGATAAAGCTTTACATGTTTAGGGACAAGAATAATTAGAAAAATTGCATACAACATGACGACAATAAGTGGCTTTATCACATTATATCAATGATTAGTTTTTGTAAATCATAATGTTTGTGAATAAATGATTCTGTATGACTTTATATAATATTTGTAGCCAAAGTCATGAATATGTCAGCGTAAGACTCGATGGATGAACACTTTAATCACAAATCAAGTAAAGAAAATACATTTCTAATGTCGAGTTTCTTCCAGAACGTCATCATGACATTAACTGTCTGAGTTCCTGCTGTGATTTAAACCTGTAAGCAAAGTCATCCAGTGGATGGAAATCCAAAACAAAGCCCAAAATCATCATCATTAGTGTAGCTTCAACAAGTTGTTTTTGTGTAGAGGGCGAAACAATAAATACATTTCTATAAGCTCATGAGGTTAAGTTTATGCATATGAGTTTATAGGCATTTTCTGAAAATAAAACATAAGGTTTAAATGTGCTAACAGCTTGAAATGTATTTCTTTTAATCATAAGAAATGTGAATTTTAGATAAGCTGTTCATAGCTGTAACTATTTTGTAGCATAATTGTAATTGTAGCAGGATGTATGCGACCAGTCTTGAATCACTGATAGGTGAAGGTGATAAGACCTGCAGTGCCTTGCAAAGATATTCATTCCCTGTGAACTGTTCTCCATTGTGCTGTTACACAGCCTATAACTTTAAATTACCTTTCTCTGGATCCCAAGTGATAGAAGCACCTTTTGTGTCCGTCTCTACCGGCTTTGCAAAAATCCACAGACAAAAACCTTTACTCATTCGCTGTTGCAAAGAATCTCAGGCTCAGCCAGACTGGACCTGTGAATAGCACTTTTCAAGTCTTTCCACCAACTCTGAATCGCTTTTAAGTGATTTCTAGAAGGGATCCAGAAACACCAGCGGTATACATATTTGACTTTTTCTTTTTTGTGCCGCTCAGATGCTGAAGAAGATTTCCTCCGAAGAAGCTCTGGAGGACCGATCCACGGCCGAGCTGGACGCGCTGAAGCACAGAGACTGGGTGAGACGAGGCGACAAGAGTTCACAGAAAGGACAACGGCAGCGCTGTGTGTCTGAGCGGGTGCGGGCGGAGCCGTCACGCTGACAGAAGCGGATGTGTTGCTGTTGTTTCCCACACCACCAGGCTCGTCTGTGGGTGCAGCTGATGAAGGAGCTGAGGCAGGGGGTGAAGCTGAAGAAGGTCCAGGAGCAGCCGTTCAACCCGCTGCCCACCGAGTTCAGCCTGACGCCCTTCGAGATGCTGATGCAGGACATCCGAGCTCGCAAGTTCCAGCTTCGCAAAGTCATGGTGAGAGTCGACGGCTCCAGCTAGCGCTGCGATCGAGGGGGAAGAGTTAAAACTTTTTATTGGAACAACAGAAGAGCTGCTGTGGGAATAGAGATGCAAAATAAAGAGACATTTTAGTTTTTGGTTCAAGTTTAAAAGCTAAAAGCGGCTAAATATCTTCTAATCACTAAATAAAGAATATAACTGCTAAATTGGAAATGTGAAGAAGGTTCATCAGAAGTATTTATTAAAACGCTCGATCTTAGCCTCATCCAACAAAAGCATCAGTCCCAGAGGAAGCCTCAGAAGTGTTTAGTAAACACCTCATGTTGTGAGGACAGGAAAACCTTTTCCTGCATTACACTTCAACATACTATGTGGCATATTTATGTTTTCTGCAGCTCTCTGAAATTGAGCTTTTCTCTTATCTTTGAATTTTTACCTTATCTGCTTCATGCGCTGCACACCAGACATGTGTGCCAGATCAAACCAGGGCAGGATGAGAGTAAAAAGGAAAAAAGAAGAATCTAGTCTAACAAAAGAGAGAAAAGAAAAAAAAGACGATGGCAAAAGAAAAGAAATGGAAAAGAAAAAATAAAGCAACAAAAAAACCCAAATTCAATTATCTATAATTTATTGCTTGAATATCATAAAACATGTGAACTGGAATTCATTCTGATTAGGGCCTCATTCAGCTTTGGTGCGACTCTGCAACGTCTTTAGCGGAGATTCCTATGAAGTCCACAATGTGATATCAGTACAGAAGCTAAAACATCGGCGAACAGGAGATAATTGTTCAAAATCTCCCATAAAAATTAAATCCAAGAAGCACAGAGGACAGAAATTAACAGTACAATATAAATCCAAGATTCAACTTTCTAGCCTTGTAGCAACTAAAATTGATACAAAAAGGCTAAAAACAGCCGGAGTTCGTCAACCTAGACATGTTGAGTTCAGTTTGCTAGCTATAGATACTGCTGCACCTATCAGGGGTGTCAAACCCCGCTGTCCTGCAGTTTTTGGATGTGCCACAGGTACAAAACACTGGAATGGAATAGCTTAATTACCTCCTTATGTAGACAAGTTCTCCAGAGCCTTGCTAATAACCTAATTATTCTACTCAGGTGTGGTGCAGCAAAGGCACATCTAAAAGTTGCAGGGCAGTGATCCTCCAGGATTGAAGTTTGACACTTGTGACCTAGATCATCCTTCAGCTCACACAGTTCTACAGCAGCTAACTTAGCGCAGTTAGCTGATTTTGTTTTCAAATCATCCCCACAAATGTGATCCACAAAAGAAAAAAACTAAAATAAAATGTTTAAAGACAATTGCTGAGAGATGTTTTCATCACCACCTGGCAGAGCTTCAGGTGAGGCAGGAAGACGCTGAACTCAGACCCAGAGAGCAAACGTTGATGGTGTGGTGGAGTTAGCCTGGAGGCCTTCTCCACGGCCAGATGCATTATTCAGCTCAGCGACACAAATATTAATGATACCCTCCCGCCTTCTGTTGTTCTGGCCGCATTGCAGGTTTTTTTATTTTATAAAATTGCTTCAATGCTGAAAGCTGTGTTCAGCTGTTACTGTTTTATGGTGTTTGCACATCAATACAGAGTCGCGTTGTGTGAAGCTACAAATCACAGCTAATGCCTCTCATGTGTGCTTTAAAGAGCCTGGAGTCTTTAAAGCCATCAGAGGCCTAAAGGTCAATTATTGAAGCTTCAACATAACATTTTTTTGTAACAATTAGATGTTGTTCTGTTGTAATAGTGGGTGTATGATTTTTTTTTTTTTAGCGTTCCCTAAGTTGACGTTTTGTTCCCTCCCTTGTAAAGGTGGATGGTGATATTCCTACCAGAGTGAAGAGAAGCGCCCATGAGCTGATCCTGGACTTCATCAGATCCAGACCTCCTCTTAAGCCTGTAAGTGGATCCATTTGCAGGATCCCCACAACATTCAATGGTTTCGCACCTATTACAACAAACGTCTACGTATTTTATTGGGGTTTTGTTTCGTAAACACAACGTAGAGCTGAAGGCAAATGATGCAAATAAAAAAAACTTTAACTCTTCAAAAAATGTTTTGCAAACAGTAGAAGCTGCTGCTTGAAGTTGCAGGTCTTTTGGGGACATGTCTCTTCCTAGTTACAAATCTACAGCTGAAGTTTTTATTCTCTTAGCTGAAGATTTGGCAGATAGATGCTGTTTCTATAGTCGAACCTCTGATCCAATCTCAAGTCTAACATGTTTTTCTAAGATTTTCTTGTTATAAGTGAAATAATCTGCCAGCAAAACTAGTAAGTTTTCATCAATTTTAAGAAATTGTTGACTTTAAGAAAGTTATTATTCCTTTAAAAGTTTCTTTTTAAGTAAGTTTCGTCTTATTTCAAGTGCACTGCGATATTTGCACTAGAAACTAGACCAAAGATAGTTGGTAAGAGTTTTGTATTTTTCCTGTGTTTCTTGGTTTATGTCATCTAACAATCTTCTGCTGTGTTTATACTGACATTAAGTTACCTGCAGGTGAAAGCTACTTAATAATTAGCTGATTTCTGAATGCAGTTGGCATTTTTTGGATTTCATTTAAGGGTGTCAGAATAAAGGGTTATCTTGATTTTTATCTGCCAAAAAATGTCTGAATTTTTTGCTACAGTTCTGAGCAACTTTATGATTTTCTGTCGCATAAAATTCCCAAAGGAGCATCGAGACGGTTTGTGGTTGTAACAAGAGAGAATCTGAAAAAGTTTTAGGGGTGTGAAAACTTTACAGTTGCTTTTTGTATAAATAGGACAACTTTGCCTGGTGGAAAAGCTTGGTTTCTAGTGGTATTTTTTTTTTAGTTTTTTTGAATGAGCAGATGTGGTGAAATATTTTCTTCTGCTTAGGTCTCAGAGCGCAGCCTTCCTCCTCCTCCTCCGCGGCAGCAGTCGCTTCATGACCGGATTCTGGCAGAGATCAAGCAGGAGAGGAAGCTCAGGCCTGTGGTGCCGCACACCGACAGGCGTAAGAGCAAAACTTTTATGTTTTCACCCTGACGTATCGTGCAAAATGTTGATTCCATTTTTGAGGCACTATAAACGCCTTGCATCTGGAAAACATAATCCGTTAATGCATCACACCAAGAGCAGAGAGACAAAGTATGATAAAAGAGCTTTAAGGAAAAAGTTAAATATCTGAAGTAAAAAAAAACAAATGAACATCTGTGTCTCAGGTTTGGTGTTTTGATCTAAAAAGGTACAAAATCTACTGTTAAAAAGGAGATTCTATTTGTGACATTATTTAAATTGACAAACATCTTTTGGATTCTGCAACCCAGAGACATTAATTCTGCAGCCACATTTAGAAGTTCAGGTTGATGTTTTTTCTCCCTAAAGAAGAGCACCAGAATGGGAGCTGAAAGTTGCTGAATTTTAATTAAAATGGTGAACTCTACAGGAAAATGTTTACTGAGGTTCAGTGACAGTTTTCCATGAATGGCACCCCAGAGGTGACGCCCCCTTCTGCTGCCTGAAACGAGTTTTTAATCTTGTAAGCTAATTTAAAAGGCATCATTCTGGTAATGTCCACCATTTTACAGCCACACGTGTCCACAAACAGTAAACCCGTTATTATGATCACATGGGCAGCTGCTGAGGTGATCAATCATTAGGTTTGAATTTTTACTAGATCTGAACTGTGCATGTATTGATGAATTGATCGTCGCTCTGTATATTGATAAAGTGCTTAAAGAATATGTTAATTTTAAATTGTAGATAAAGTGAAGTGATTTAAACCTAAATTTAATTTTTCATTGACTTTTACACACATTTCTAATAATGTGTCACCTCCTCCTGGCCTTCATAGTAAATGCAACTAAAAACAACTTCTTTTGGCTCCAATTGACGCCTTCCTACATGTAATTTAGATTATGACAGATTTAATTGGTTGTATTTTAACTGTTTTTAAAATACAACCAATTAAACGTATTTTAAATGTATTTAAAATACAACCAATATTGTATTATTGGTTTTGACATGCTTTTCCATCACCGTTTTCTGTCTTTCTGGGTTATTTTAAGTAGAATTATAAGGTAGACCTGAACACTGATATGATAACACCTTTCTGTTTATAGTTGCAGACACTTTGCTGATACATGGTGTCAAATTTTACAAATATTGATCAGCTATTTTCAGGTGAAGGTCGGCTAGTTTGTCCTTTTGTGGGAGAAAGAACATAAATAATAGGACAGATGCACTTTGAAGCTGTCAAGGCTCAAAAACATAAAGTAAAATAATACGATTCTTATCAGTTATGCACAGCAGAGAAAATAATATTTCAATCAATTAATCGCAGACACTCCTGAGCTCCACTGCCTATGTGATGAGAAAAACAATCCTGACCATCTGATTATGTTAATTTCACAAAAAAAAGATTATTTAATAACTGGCCTTGAATTCAGCCAAATGTAACTGTTCCTTCAGCCTTCACTAAGAAACAAGTTTGCAACCATTTAGAAACTATAAAGTTAATCAGTTCAACAAAAACCAACCAGTTTATAAAATTTATGTTTTCTGTTGATTTCTTGGACTTAGTTTCTTTATCTTAGCAACATTCATACATAATGTATTGTTGCACGTTATATTTCATATGATATATTCATCACCATATAAAACCTGTCACCAACAAACAAATGTCTTTTGCATCACATTACGTCTGTTTTTGACGCTTCTTTCAAGCGATTCCGTCTTCAAATGAGAACATTTCATCTTATTGAAGTGACCTGTGTGGGCCAGGAGAAACCCGAGTAGAAAAGATGAAATAAAGTTGAACAAAATTTGCATATTGTTAAGAAAGCATTAGTAACACTGGTCATGTTTTGTTTTAGTTAACAAAACAGAAGAGGCTTCAATTTTATTACTACTTTTTTTTTTAAATGAAAGAAAGACAAAATGAGTGCCTACCACAGAAGTCAGTTACAGATGGACAGATTAATGCCCAGGTTGGCATTAATGTTTTAGATGAAAGCAAAATGAGAAATACATTAAATTTCTGTGGCCCATTTATTAAAAATGCAGCAGCTACCGTCACTCTGATGTCGCCGAATGATTGCGATAATGAGCTCCAGACGCCAGAGATGCACACGAAGCACGTCTGAGCTTCCCCGCCTTCACCATCTGAGATCTCCTGGCTTCCCCCTAATGCTGCGTCTGCTTCTCTTCTCTCAGCATTCGGCTCGCTGCCCTGTCTGGCTCAGCCGTGTCCTTGCAATGTCAAATCTACATCATGCATCGATCTGTCTGTGACGGAGCCCCGGCCGTCGCTGCGGCCTCGCATCCTGCTCAAGGCCCCGACGCTGGCGGAGATGGAGGAGATGAACATCTCTGAGGTGGGAAAAGACCCACCGGCCGTCGCTCGTTTTGATTCTGTTTCTCTCACTCTTGTTACTTGCATTGGTGGGTTTAGTTTCTTCTCTGCAGAGAGGGGAATCCTTTTTTTTTATTTTTATTTTGGACAAAGAGAAACATTTTTATGCAGATTTAATGATTTGTAAAATATCAAACCTGTAAAATTTAGGATCACACAAACACCCACAATATCCAGAATAACGATATTTCTTCCATCTGAAAGGTCTTAATGCTTGTTTTCGTCTCTTTTTTTGACATATGTTATAATGTGCTGTAAATGTTGGAAAAGCTACCTTGGATACTTGATCAATTTTTTTTAATGTCTGCTTCACATTTTGTTTTTGTAATTTGATGAAGACAAATTGAATTGTAATTATTTGTTTTAAAAAGCAGGATATAAATTTGAAAGTATATTTATTAATTAGAGGCAAAAGTTCGGGGATTGCTGATTTAACTGGTGGTTAGTTGGTATTGCGTTCAAATTGCTTCAGCGCTTAAAAAAAGATTAATATATACCCCACATGTGTCTTTCAATTAATAAAAACTACAACTAAGAATTTAAATAATTCCCTTTTTTAGTTTTCAACAGTATTGCAGCACAAAATATCTGAACCCAGACCTATGAGATATTAGCAGATTTCTGTAGTAACTTGAATAAAATCTCAGATGATAAAAACATATAATTAAATTTGTAGGTGGTAGTTTTACTAATTTACTCTGTTTTTGCAATCATATATAGATTTTTTTTTAGACATTCTTATTCTTAAAAATCTAGCAGATTGGCTTAAATGTGTTGACATTTTAGCTCAAAAGTTAAATTTCTCTCAGACACGACTGAAGAAAACATACTAAACTTTGTACATCCGTTACATAAACTATGTTTCAGTCCTCCTGATCCCACAGACCTAGATCTACTTTGCAGTGTTTGTACAGCATCTATTGTACATCTTTCACTTGAAAGACAATTTAAGTTTGATCTTTTGTAAAAGGAAATAAATAAATTTCACACTGAACATTTATAGTTACAATGTAAAAATAAGCTGGCTGGAGGTCAGTAACCTGAGATGTAGAGTTTTGATTTAAAAACTCTAAACTCTAATATAGCATAGATAAATAAATAAATGAATAATGTTATTTTTTTCATGCTATTCCAATGTGTGTAATAATTTCCATCTTTCGTTGAAACCCTGCAGGAAGAGGAGTCCCCGGATGGAGGGGACATGAGGAGAACTGAGAGCTCTCCGGCGCCGCTGAAAAGAGACCGATCGTTTTCGGAGCAGGACCTGGCCTTCCTCCGCGGGGACATGCTTCCCTCGCTGTCAGAGTCGGCCCAGCTGGGCCAGACAGTCAGACTGCAGGACGTGAGGCCGCGGTCCAGAACGCTGACTGGTGCCGGAGCGCCTCCTTATCACCGAGGTCTGATGGATTTTCACTCTCCAAATATCTTTAGATCAACTCAGGGTTGCGGCTAAGGAGATTTTAAACAAGGCTTTTTAGACGTAAAACTGCATTAGGATGTTGTTGTTTTTTTTTTACAAATATGAGCCACATTGTGTTTATCTACGGCTGCAACATAAAAAATCCCAATAAAATCCCAATAATATTTTTGAAGGTTTTGTTGTATTGTGGGGAAAAAGTGAAAACGTCTCGGCAGTGTGAATACTTTTACAAGATAGCAGGACTAGTTAGAAACTCAAATCTTTTTGTGTCACAGCCAATTCAGAGATGTGCAGCCATTAAACTCTCCTGCCCATCTGCATCTTGACTCACATCTGAAGCTTGGAGTGTTACGGCCCTTTTAATTCGGCTGAAAGGAAGATGATTGGGGAACCCAGCTGTTTGCTCTCAGCAGCAGTTTTAATTCTCCTCCTGTAGAGGGAGACAAAGCATCAGAAAGCAAATCCAGGTGGTTGTGATGCATCTTCGTTCTGCAAAGGCAAATAAAAACATGACATCACTGGATGCAGTGAGACATGAAAAATAAGACAAAAGATGGACAAATTTCCAAAAATCTGCTTAAGAATTAATCTGAGATTTATGACATTTAGATTTTTTTGTTGTTGTCTTTTTCAGTTCAATTGACTTCAGTGAAGATAATATGTTGGCTTAAGACAAACAGAGGCTTAAATTGTTTCTCTTTTTTTATCTGCCGGCTTTACAAAAAAACAGCAATTAAAATTTGGACAGATATAGAATAAACACCAGTTAAAATGTATTAAAGTAAACTTATTCAAATAACCATTTTTTTTAGTTCTGCACTCTGTAAAGCATCAGTGGGAAAATAATAGGCTTATATTAGTTGATTAACAACGGCTTGACTGACAAGTATAGGATTCTAAAGCTGCAGTACCTCAGTAAGAGAGAGAGGTGGCGCTACATTAGCTTCAACGACATGACTGAGTTTTTCTAAACACCCATATTTTTCTTCCTAATGAAGTGAAAAGTTGTTGCTTGGCTACCAGAGTACACAGAAAGAAATACTAAACTATAAATGCATAGGAATATTTATTTATTTAAATTTGTTTATAGGCTAGCGAGGGAAAACCGTGGCATTATGGAAAGTCATTTTGGATATTTTTCATCAGCACCGACTAGTAACTCTGTCCTCAGATTTTGACTTTGAGGTTAATGGAAAAAGGGGAAATTTGTCACACTCAGAAAAAAAATGTTTTCTTTAGGTTGCATATGCAAAATTAAGACCTTAAGATGAACATATTAGACCAACACTGTGCAAAAACTTTCAACCAAAGCAGCTGAAGACTTCAAAATATGTTAGAAAGCCTGGAAAAAAATAAGTGTTATGGCGGTAAATGCCATGTGGGGTTCATTCAACAAACTTTCCAGTGGTTCTAAAAACCAGAGGATTAATGTTCAGTTTGACCGTCCATGTAGCAGTCATGTTTCAACCAGTTAACTGGCAGTGTGCAGCAACACGTGGGGGAGGGGCAGCTCTGTAAACTCCTTATCCCAAACAGTGAAATGTTAGCTCTTATTCATTGCTGGAACTATATATATTCATTAGGTAACCAGCCCAGCAGCAAATTTGTTGATTTTACTACAAACGTCTCTCTTTAATTCCTCCATTTCTAACTTGGGCTGGACACATTTTGAAATAATTTGGTGATTTTCAAAGACATTACGTAGCTGCTGCCTCCGTTCTCTGCTTCAAGCACAAAAAGTTATTAAATTACTGCTGCTTCAGTGAAATAAGAGCCTTTTCTCTCCACGCTTGAATAGCAGCCTCTGGCGGGGATCAGATCAGCCCTGCGGATGCTAATAGACGTTTGATGGATTGTAATTAGATATAAAAAAAAGATCTGCTGATACAGTCAGACTGGGCGATGGGGCTTCAGCAGCGAAGGTTCGGCTCGATGGCAACAATTTGTGCACTAACGGCCTCGCCGTCTGAAAAACGATCCCAGTCCACTCCCAGCTTCTGCCCAGCAATCCGCAGCGGTTCATCGTGTAGTACTCAACCCTGCCAGCAGGGGGGCTCTTATGCTTAAGCTGGGGGCTGTGTTGGGATGTAAGCCTGTAAGCTGCATCTGTTGTCAGCAGCTGATCCAAATTATATGTACGGATGATGTTTGCTGGCCTGTCTCAGCCGTCGTCTCGGCCTGTTTGAGCCAAATCGATGGCCTCCGTCTGCAGCAGCACAGAGGCACCCAGTTTGAGGCGTGTGACGCGTTTGAGGCGACTCTCACCGCCATCTATGTTGCAGACGAAGCAGCGTGGGCCAAATCTCTCTCCTGAAATCAGATTAATAATACACGACGGCTTTAGAGGCGTTCACCGAACGCTGTACAGTGGCTGAGATCTGAGACGGCGCTGAACGGCAGAGGCTGATGGGTAATTCATGTGGTAGTTAGGCCGAGATATGTGCCTTCCTCATGCAGCCTCAGCTGTACAACCCCTCCACCTCTCTGTATTTTATTCATCGTTTCCTTCTCACTGACTTGTAACTCGTTTCTCCACGCCCAGCTTCCTTCCCCGTCTACGGCTGGGCGCCGCCGTCTCCCGCTCGCCTGTCTCTGAGTTCGGTCGACGAGGCCACGGAGGGCCTTGAGACGACGCCGGACTCCAGAAGCGGAGACCAGTGGATGGTGAGATAAAAAAATCACAGCAGCCTCAGAGGCGGTGAAGAGAGAACACCGTGAAGAGTTAGATTCAGCATTGTGTCTTTCAGATCTCAATTTTTTTCCGAATAAGTGAGAAGATAAAGATCACATGAAATGGTTAAAACCTCTAAGAGGGTGTGGCTGTTTGGTTTTTATTAACCATCAATCCCTCCGTCTATCAATCCAATCTGATCTACACACACACACACTGTGGCAGTAACGGATCAGGACATAATTCAAAACATCCCCCTTCTCATTTGTTGCTTTTATTATTACTATTAAACGTTATTTCACCAGCAAAATCCCACTGACATTAAAAAAAGTCTCTTTTACAAGAGAGTCCTGACTGAGACATTCACAGCAAAACAGGTTAAAACCCAGGGATGTTTTTTGTTTTTATTTGGACATCCCAGTGATATCAGGACCAGAGTAGATCTACTAGACTGACCCATGTTTTGGATCACTTCCTCTGATGGAAGACAACCAAAGGGCAACATGATTACAGGTTCAAGTGACCCTAACTAACCCAGTGGCTCTAATCTGACGTCTCTCTCTACATGGAGGATGTTGGTCTTCTAATATTTTGGTGGACGTTTAAATCCAGAGCTTTGGCTTCTGGATGGTTTTTCATCATAATCGGTCTAGAAAATGTTCCGATCTCTCCGTCGTACCATCACTCTTAAAGAAAATGCCAAGATACTCAAACCTTCCCTTGAGGCAGGAGATTAACCCCAATCTGGAGGAAGAATCCAGCTTTTTCTGGTGTAGATTCATGACCTCTGACCGGAGCTGACTCACTTCTTGGCCACTTCCCAAACTGCTGCAGACTCTTAACAGAGCCACATCATCTGTATCAAGTAAAGATCAGGATGTCTTACTGAGATGCTGTTCATGAAAGCAACTAGTGCTGCAGGAATGCTGATTCACAGTCAGCTTTAGATTAGTAGGTTCTGCAACGTGGACAATAACTTTACAGGTTTAGAATATCCTCTTTATTACGCTTTCTGAATTTATTTATCGTTGAACTCATATGTTCATGTGTTTATCCAGTCATCGGACTGATTGCTCCTCTTCCTCCTCCCCCGTTTTTCCTCAGGAGGAGTTCAGCCACCCCGTTGAGAGTCTGGCCCTCACGCTGGACGAGATCATCAACGTGCGTCGAGTGCTTGTCAAAGCAGAAATGGAGAAATATCTTCAGAGCAAGGAGTTGTACAGCAACCTGAAGCGAGGAAAGGTAGCAGCTCTGGCTTCCTCGTCGCCGTCGCCTCTGCTGTGTTTGCAGTGAATGCCGTCTTTATTTACTGCGTCTGATTCCTCAGGTCTGCTGCTGCTGCAGAGTGAGATTCCCTCTCTTCTCGTGGCCGTCTACGTGCTTACTGTGCAAAAGGTAGCCGAGAAACATTTTGACTGGACCTTCTGAGAGTTTTTTGGAATATTTATTCTTATTCATTTTATCTTTAAACGGTGATCTCGTACTTAAGTTTCACACGAAACACGGAAAGTCCAAATTTCTCCGAAACATTAGCCACTGTTATGTTTTTCACTCTTTAAGGGTTTGATGTTGTCTCAAAGATTTGTTTTCAAAGTATGCAGCTTTGAGTTAGTTAAATCCCAAATTAAAAGATAAATGATAAGGCAATCGAACTTGTTTTCATGCACTAATTTATGTAGCTTGACATCAGACAACTGAAGTGTGAAGCACAGGAATTAGAAACTATTTCAGTTTTGAACTGTACTAACGCTCATTTGTTTTTGTTCCTCTTGCAGGTCAGTCTGTGGCTCTTGTAGTGCAAAGGTAACTTTACACATATAATATTTCTTTTATTCCTAGCTTGTGTCACTCTATGTTTTAAATAGTTTTATTTTTTTTTTAATAGTTACACTCATAAAAATACCACAAGTTGATTTTCATTGCTTGAACCAAACAATGTTGTTTGTTTATTATTCTCTCGGATTAATTGATCTATATCAGTCATTTGGCCCCATACTTAAAACTGGCCCAGTATTAATGACTAATGTTTATTTCCATCTTGTTGACATTAGTATCTGTGTTTGAGGAGAGAGGGGAAGTGTATCACGTGGCATTTGTTTGGTCATGTGACTCTGTTTGGTGTTTAACATTAAGCAGAGAATCTTGAGTCAGCAGTCTGGTCATTTTTGTTGTTGTTCCTGGTGAAGGCTGGGGAATATGTATAATATTGGTTATCAGCCACAGCTGGTAATGTTAATATTGGATATCAACACTGGCCTAAATGACCATACAGGTGCATCTCTACTTTGTTTATATGGCTTGAATATTAGTTGGTTTATGTGAAGTTTATACATTTTTCAAGTTGAAACAAGTCGGGTGTCTCCATGACCTTCATTTTGTGACAAAAATGTGAATCAGAAATGAAGGCGATTTAAAGGACCACATTTTTCCACCTCTATTATTTCTACTCAATGACAGAAGAACGTGTTATTTTACTGTTTTAAACATGTGCAAATTCAAAAGCTTACAGCCTCAGTAGAACAAGTTTATCTCCTGTTAATCTTTTGATTATGTTTATTAGTTGTTTACTTTGCAAGTCAGTTTAAAAATGGCTCATGAAATGTGTTAAGGAATGTAAGAAAGGCTGCAGCAGAAACGAGTTAATAAAGATATTTTAGTTGGTTTAATCCTCTGTTGACGTCAAATTTCTTTCTTTTTTTTCTTTTTGCTCCTTTTGTTTGTTTGTGTTTTTGTTTTATCGTTTGTCGCCCCAGTCCCGGCCCGTGTTGGATGTGTGGTTCTGTGCTGTGTAGGTTTGGATTTGTTGTGCTTTGTTGTTTGTGGTCCGTGGTTTGCTGTGGATCGTCTGTGTTACTGTCACTGTTAATTAAAAATGTCTGCGTTTGTTTGTACGTGTGTTCAGTGCTTTGTTGCCACGCAATGAGCGTAAAATAATACTGACCTATTTGATGAATAAATTGTATGAGTCAGTTATTATTTTAATGAACATCTCTTAATGTCACATGACTGTTTCTTTTCCTCCAACTTTCTGCTTTTTCTGACTGGATGTTGTTTGCGTTTCTTGAATTCAGATGAAGATTCCCTCCAAGAAGATGGCTCATATTCCTGTGTACACGGTGGGATTTCACAGCACCCCAAAAGGCCATGGACACAAAAGCCAAGTCTACAAGTGAGTCCTGCTTTTTATTGAGCAATTTAAAAAGTCTAAGTAAATGGATACCTCTATGTTTGTCCCAGAGAAAAGGTGATAGTGAATGCTGCAACTTTAAGAGTCTTTCATTTGCGGCAGCCATTCACTACCAGACAAAACACCTTTTAGTGGCGACAAGGGAAGCTGTGTTGGGTTCAGGTTCGGCAGCTGAAAACAACATCGTAAAATCTCACCGTTCTGCAGAACCCTGCCACTTATGAACATGTTTACTGGAGCACATTCATGCAAATCACTGGTGGGAACCACCGCGAGTCTCACACATCACAACTTTATTAGGTGATTTTACCGAAGTGTATGAAATTTGTTTATAATTTTTTTCCTCTTTTTTTAAAACTAATTCTCAACAATGATGAAAGACAGAAAATAAAGGATAGCAGGAGTATTTTTAGACTGCAGCCTCTGGTTTATTGGTTTTCTCAGCAGTATTTGGTTGTGTTTTTCACTGAGGGCGACACTCTGACGCTGCTAGCATTTGATTAAGCAAATACTCTTTGTTGACTTATCTTTAATAAAGAGGAGAAGTTACTGTTACTGGCATCTTTAGAACATTAATTAAAGGTTTTTTGTAATGTTTGAAGGTGGTTTTGATTGGTGGTTTATTCGATGCTCAGTTTCCAAAATCGTGGAAAAAGCGAAAGATTTGACAAAACACCAGGCCTGGAACTACCTAGAGATGAAGTCCATCTGAAGAAATGTTAAGGAACAGGAATTAGTTTGTAATATATTTTAAACATGTTGTCCATCAGCTTTGAACTTGACCATTAGAGTGAATTGAACTGAGTTGAATTGTTTTCCAGGGTCTGGAGAAGACATTTGTAGTGAATTGAAAAGAAGTGAATTTAAAAAAACAACAACAGTGAAGCGCTAACTCAGTACCTGAGGTATACATCATCTAATTTTGGACAAATTTTGAGCTAGTAATAATTTAGAAAGCAGCCAATGGCACTAAAATACTATTTTCTGTCTCTCAAACATTGTGTCTGAAGTGTTTCTTTATAGATCGAACTAAGAAAGCGAGAACAGTTTGTGTGTTTTTAAAATCCTGCTGGACTCGAACACGTTACACTGTCCAGGCTCGGTAGCATAACACTGCACAACTGGAAGATGTGTCACTAAAATACAACATATGTTATTCCAACTAAGAAATGGACACCAAGCTATGAGGGTTAAGACCTTCCAGTTCGATTCAGATGTTGAGAAGAGTTAGAAAGGTCAGCTGTCAGCACACAGATTGGGCAACAAGGGATAAAAACTAATCTGCAGTCACGCTGCACAACTTTCTCCCAACGTCTCTGGCGCTGTTGGATTTCTCTCTCAGGTTATCTTTGCTAATTAGAGAAAGTTCAGTCTGTGTGCCGACCGCAGATTCACCTCACAGCCACAGATTTCCTTTCACGATGGAAGATTTGATCTAAGACAGCTGATAATCGCACATTGTAAACCTGGCTGCAGATTAAGAAAATGTTCTCTTATGTGAATTTAAGAATAAAAAAGAGTAAGAAGCATCCAAAGTCCAAAGAAAAACCATCAGAGAGCTGTTAACCCAGACCGCTTTAAAATAATATAAGAAAGCCTCACTAGGAAAAATATATATATTTAAAGAAGAAAAATAACAACAAAATCTGCACAAAACAGAAAGTCCAACTAAGCTCAATGCAGGATAACAAAATGAGGGATATCTCCAGATATATGCACAGTGTTGTGTGTGTGGTGGATTACTCCCTGAATTCAGCTAACTTGACGTTAAATGTTCAAAGGAAACTAGGGCAACAAAACAGCTGAGCTTTATTTTACTCACATCGAAAATGAAGGCGGCCTGACTCTGGACATAAATTAATCATAAAACCAATATTTAAATGTTGTTTCCCTCTATTTATCTTTTTTATTTGTAGTTTGCATCCCTTAATGTTTAAAGATCCTCTTTATGACACTTTTTGTCCCATTAGTGATGATTTACTAACTTTTCCCCATGTAAGAACTAGAAGCTGGCCTCCTCAGTCCAGTCACTCCCTCCTTCCTTTGTTGTGTAATCAGTGCAGAGCCTCCTGCACGGCCTCTAAGCAGCCATTATGTAATAATTACCCAGCTGTCACTACGATCCTCCCGCCTTGAAGGCAGCCAGTCGGTGTGAAGCAGAGCTGGCGTGGTGTCGCGTTTCTCTCCTGTCAGGGAGGTTTTCATTTTACGACTGAGATTGTTGCTCTTTCAGTCAGACAGCTCAGTCTTCTCCACAGTCACTGATTTTCCTGGCTCACCGCTGAATCATCGTTTTTATGCTTTAGTTCACTTCAATATTTGTTTTGCTTTCCGTTCATCCAAGCATTTCATCCACTTGATTCATAGATATGAAGCTTTTTTTTTTAATTATTGTTTGTTTATACTCTGCTTTTTACACCCTTTTTGGTGGAAAGGAATACAAAATCTATTTTATCTTCCAAAAATATAAGTTGCAAAGTGAACTATTTGGACTGATACGGTCAGACTGCATATTATCACAACACTTTTTCCCTAAATTGAAATGGCTAACAATCCTGCCAAAAGTGTAAACATAAATAAATGTGTCAACTATTTTCAGCTGCTTACTACCAGAACATAGAAAAAAAGATTTTTAAGCTCTTTTTGTCACGATGTGCAATATTTTCCAAAAATAAGTTGCAAAGTGGGCTTAGATGGGATGAGGTCATCGCAGTATTGGCCAAACTACTGGTAATAAGCAATCACACTTTATTTTGATGCATTATTAAGTTTTGGAGAATTTTGTTTACATTTTATTTTTTACAACCAGAAAAAGAAAAAGTCAAACCCCTTTATAGGAGTAAAACGTTCATAAAAGTCTGATAATGTCAGATTTGCGTAGTTTTTCAGTTCCAATGATCCAACCCTTTCATCTGAACTAAGCAAAAAATATATAAACCCTCCAATGTGGGCTAAGCCTTGTTAATCCCCCCCAAACTCCTCAAATTCTCTCCAGGCTGCTGTTATCCTTGTGCATCTTTGTCTTACAGATATTTTTCTTCCACTCAGCTTTCCATATGTATGTTTAGATACTGTGTTTCACTTTTTGAACTGAATTACCGAAACAAACAAAATTTCCAATTCCGTTCTACTGCAACATGATGCGCTTGTGTATTATCCCAGTTATAGACACAATGTTGTAGTTATTTATCTACATGTCTGATTCATATACGATGTGAAGACACCCCCCCCCCGTCCTCCGTTTCCGTTTGCAGATCCCTGCGGACTCTGTCCCGCCGCTCGGTGGAGGAGGAGTTCCCGCACCTGTATGCTCACGGCTGCACGCTGCGCGACATCTGCGCCGAATGCACAAAGTTCGTCGCCGACGTCATCTCCTCCAGCCGCCGGAGCCTGGACATCCTCAACAACACTCCAAAGAGGGAGGCCAAAGCCGCTCAGAGGCCACAGCTGCAGCGGCAGTCCAACGTCGAGGCTTCGCCTCAACCAAACCACCATCACCACCAACCAGCTTCATCACAGCTCCACCGCAGCGAGACGGTCCGCAGCACGAAGCGATGACTGGCTCAGACTCTGACCTCACTGTGCACAGCGTTTGTATTTAAAGAGGGGAGGGCCGTCCGAGGGTTTGCCGCGCGTCTTAATGATCGTATAATCCAGTAAAGGTGCTTCAAAGTTAATTTTGCTGGGTTGGAGCATTAAATGTATCATTTAATAGTCAAGTTTAGGTCTAAAAGATGAAAACAAAAATCACTGAAGCTGTTAAGAACTCTTTAGCAAGAATGTAGAGATGCCAGATTTTTTGCACAACTGCTTTACCTTCTTTATCTCACCGTCTTCACTCTCAACACACTTGTTCACTTAAATCTGTCTCTCTCTCTGCATCTGCCCTATCTGCTGCACCAAACCTTCACTCATGCATTTTGGGGCGGGAGGGGTTCAATCAGAGGGAATGGGGGGTCGCTGGAGGTCGAGTGGCAGGGCTTTGCGAGGTTAAAAAGCTGTGCAGTGTTGCATTAGCGTTTAACTCTAATGGGTTGCCTTGTTTTTGTCATGAATGTACCTTACAAGAACAAAATTGTAAACTTAATAGCTTGTAAACAATGAAATATTTATTTTTAACCATTAAAAAGGGGAGTCGAAAACAATCTGCTGCTTGTGAAGACCCCAGACCTGCAGCGGGGTGGGGAGGAGTTGGTTGGTTGGGTGGGTGAAACGGCAGCGACACTGTGAATGTAACAGGGTGAAGCTGCGGGTCGCACCTTTAGCCAACGTAGCATGACGACCGCGGTGAGAGGCGAGCAGGTGAATCTCCCGCCTCTCTCACTTTCCACATGGACGCTTTGCAATCTGTTCTGGTTTTTGTAAACACAAAGTGAATCTCGGGCTGCAATAAAGATCCAGTGACAAAACACGACCGGTGCTGCATCTGCGAGTTTTACTGTGGGCTCACCAAACAACAGAGAGGACAGAGCACAGCTGTTCGGCAGTAGCACACGTTTGACCGATCAGAACGAGCAGTTGGGACGTTGCAGTGAGCGTTTTGGAGTGAAGAGTGGCTCACTCTGTAATGTCTGTTCAAGCGTTTTGTGTTAATATTTTTGTTTTCGTTAATATCTTTGTTTCAGTACTTTTTCAGTGATGTTTAGATGGCTAGAAGGAGGCATTTAACCTTCTGGGGTTCCTGCGTTTTGGTGCTCTGCATGGGTGAAAGGTTGGCAGCAACATATGCAAGATATTTTGGTTAATTTTATGTGTAAAGTTATTTATGAATAGACTGCTCTACCTGTGTCTCTCAAATGCAAAAAAGAAGGTTTTGCGATAGAAATGTAAGCAGATTTTTTCTCCTCATGTCTCCCAGTCTTTAAATATTCATTCATTCAGAAAATGTAACCTTTTTAATAAATGTATTAAAAAATACTTTTATACACCTATTTAAAAACTGCATTTTCAATAGGACAAAAATTATTTTATTTATTTTTGAAAGGCACATAAAATAAGAACTATGATACAAATTAACTTTCTCCTAATATACAAATGGAAACAAAAACTATAATTTGCATAAATTCACTAGTGTTATGTAATGACAAAGTAAAAAGCTAAAACCACTGGAAGAACATTTTGATAACCAAGAGGGTTCATTTAAAAAGAAATTAAAATGATAGTAACTGTAAAATGTGTCCTGCTTTAAAGTGAGTTCAACCATTTATACCTGTAGAGCAAAATTAATTGAAAAATGTTTTAAACGTTTGTAATATGAGCAGAAGCGAGTGTCTGCTTCATGGTTTCTGGAAGTGGTACTGATGGCAAAATGAAAGTGTCCTGTAAGCAGCAGAGGAATCCATTAATGAAGTAAAGGGAGGCTTCGCCTTCTTGTCAGGGATCAATGCGGAAGCCCCGCCTTCTGATCATGAATAAATAATTAGGTCTTCTCTCCTATTGGCTGCTTCCTCCTGTCATCCGGCTCTGACTTTTCTCTCCCACAGAAACTGATGCAGGTCAAGAGCGCGCTTCTTATACTCAAAAAGGAAAACGGGGGATTATACTTTCACAATAAAAGCATAGAGAAATCGCAATAAATCTTTCACTCAATATTTTAATCATAGTTTTAAAAATGTACATTTTTGATGCCGCTATTTATGTCTGATTATTTAACTTTTGTTTGTTATAATTTTTGTAGATTAGTTTATTTCCAACATAATCCAAATTTACCAAGTATTTAAAAAAAAACGAACAAACAAAAATATACATTAACCAATATCATAAAAATCATATATTATATTAGAAAGAAAATGAATCACTATGTATTTATATAATTCATATTATATGCAAGTGAATATTTTTATGTGATCTCTTTCTTCCTTTTGTGTCTGCCTAAATTTTTGTTGACTTTTTTCTTAATGAGATTGGGTATTGAATATACCTGTTGAGCCAATATTCTTCAAATAAAAATCTAATTAGGGTAACAAGGAATGCAGTTAAAATTTAATCACAATTCAATTTAAAAATACTTTCTGAGGGAGATTAAATATTGTAACTCATAATTGTCGAGGAAGGATCTCCAATCTAGGTCTTTATTACAAGCAAGTGTAAAAAAGCCTCTGACTGATTTGTTGTTGTATAACAGTCTGATGAAGAGACTGCAGAGTTGTCCATAATTTTCTCTATTTTCTGAAGAATCTCTTTTTTGCACAGTCACCTACAGATATTCCAGAACCATAGAACAGAACCAGCACCTGTTTTTTTTATCAAGTTGTGTAGCCATTTTAGTTCCTTCTCTGATGCTGCTACCCCAAACCAGGGACGAGTTTGGATCTGTTTTTGCTTTCATATCTGTTCCAATTCTTTGTGACTGAACAATGTCAGAAATCTTCGATTTTATATTTGTTGGATGAACTCAGCATGACCTACTGTTGCGGTTTTTTTTTGTTCACTGCATGTTGTCACTTGTTCTGATCACTCTCTGATGACTGTGTTCATCAGAGAGTTTCAGCAGATTATCTGTTTCTGAAATATTCACAATAGACTGTCATCAACCATCATCCACCACATATATCCCTGGACAGATTGGCTGATTTGTTATTTGAGTTGACAGAAAATTTAACTGGTACATCTAATACATGTGGCTGATATGTGTGCATACTTTTCCATCATACTAAAATTTTAAATCATTGACTTTTTGCAAAATTAAGGCTCCCGAAGCAGCGAGTACATCCTTAGGAAATTGTATTATTTTTCCAAGAATATTATAGAAAAATCGTGTTAAAAGTAATTTTCTAACGATGGTCTCTTGGAATAAAGTGTTGTCAGGTTTCCTCGATTCTCAAAACCTATGGAAACAAATAGTTTATTTCGGTGATTTTGACAGATTTTATTTTGAAAGGTTGTAGCGGATGTGACGGGGTTTGTCCTCCTGCTAACTTCAGTGGAAGTCGGTCAGCTTTAGAGTTTGAACTAATCAACAAGCCCTCCGAGGCTGGCCGCTCGCAGCCGCTCGCTCTCCTCCTGTCCTTGTGTTCTTGGAGTCCCTGTGTCCCCCCCCCCCCCCCTCCACCCACAGTGGGAGTGGGTGTGTCGATGAAAACCAGTGTAGCCTCGTCGCCGCTTGTGCGCACTCTGAAAAAAGAGGAAAAAGTTTGACGATGAGTTCAGAGTGAGAGCGGCCCGCCTCGGAGCAGGCTAACCGTCGGGGGGAATGGCAGTCTGGACCAGAGCGGACAAAAACGGCCAGCTGGACCTGCTGCTCCGCGACCGCTGGATCCGAGTGGCGGCCGAACTCACGCGGGAGACGCTGACCTTAACGGCCGAGGCGGAGGTGAGCGGACAGGGGGGGAATCACTGGGACTACCCGTCGGCTGGCCTCCGAAATGGCATGTCGAACGGAAACGAGCCCGGGTCGAACCCGGGGAACCCTGGTCGCGGTTCTTCCTCGGGTCAAGACCAACTTCAGAATCAGAATCACGTGGTTCGGGGGCGCAGCAGCAGCCCGGGTCGAGGAAGCGTCAGCCGGAGTCAGTACGATGGAAACTACGGCGTAAACAGTTCTGGAAAGTACCCAGTGAACGGCGCAAACTCTGACTTCGGGAGCCCCGGCTCCGGCTACGGGAGTCCCGGGTCAAGCTTCGGGTCGAGGCAAGGCGACCCCGCGGTCAACTTGGACGGCTCCTCCGAAGCGGTGCGGAAAGTCCGAGTTGTCAAACAAGAGTCCGGCGGGCTGGGGATCAGCATCAAGGGAGGGCGGGAGAACCGGATGCCCATCCTCATCTCCAAGATCTTCCCGGGGCTCGCCGCTGACCAGAGCCGAGCGCTCCGGGTGGGCGACGCGATCCTGTCCGTGAACGGGAACGACCTCCGGGAGGCGACCCACGACATGGCGGTCCAGGCGCTGAAGAAGGCCGGAAAAGAAGTCACGCTAGAGGGTAAGTGGGCCAACGCGAGAGCGGGGATTTGAAAAGGCCGAGATTGAACTCCGCTGTCTGAGCACATCTACCAAATCTTTTAGGCAGTCGAGTCTACAACAGGTGGCGGTTAGTGCTATGAATCTTTTCTTAAAATGTTAATTGGTCACTTGAAAATGATAAATATATAGACTAAAGAAACTTTCAATCCAGAACCAAACTCAACAGGTCAAAGTGAACCTTCATCTCAACATGGACCCAGTCTGCTCTTGAACTAATGCTCAGTGTTTTGTAAACTTAACTTGTTGTTGTGTTGTAAGGTAAAATAGTAGAAAACCAACCTAAATAAAAACTTACTTTACTCAATCTATGACCCAAAGGAGATATAGAAAATTTAATCCCAATTTTGGTCAGGATTGGCTCAGATTGCATCTTCTACAGGGGTGTCAATAAATCCGAACCTCATTAAGATGTTAATTTATTACAGTAATTATTTCCAAACAGTGGAAGCTATCTACTATTTAGATTATTTACAGGCAGAGTAGCTTTTTTTTATGTCTGGCAATTTTGAGTATTATGTAGTGAAAACCAAAATTCAGTTTTGCAGAAAATTTGAATATTACAATTGCTGATACAGAAACTTCCTCACAACAATGGTGAAGACTTCTGAGCTGAGCAGACAGTCCATGTGGTAAACCACAACAGGCCATTTCAAAAGATGGATGTTCAAACATTTTACCAGAAAGTTAAGCAGAAGGAAAACGTTTGGCATAAAAAGATACAATCAACAGGGTTAACCACAGCCTTGCAAACCTTGTGTTGAGACACTTCTGAATTAGAGCTAGTGCCAAAAGTCTTACTTGGGATGAGGACATAAAAGATGGGACTGTTGCTTAGTGGTCCTATTGCTGTTTCAGATGAGTTTGGATTTCTCATTTAATTGGGAATTGAAAGTCAGAGGTGAGATCCAGTGTTTCCAGAACCAGCAATGCAGATAACATGATGGCCGCTATCAAAACAATATGGGCTTCCATTACACCTAAACAGAAACGCAGGCAGATCGTCTCCATGTCATGCCGCATTGATGCAGTAATTCATGCAAAAGGAGCCCCTACCAAGTAATGAGTCCATATACGCTACAATATGTGGCCAGGTTTTTCAGTAGCCTGGCATTTTGCATTATTAACTCTTTATTTGACTTATGTAAAGTTCACATTTGGGTTTCCATTAGATGTAATCCATTTGTATTCAAAATTAACTATAAAAGACAACTAGAACTATAGAGTTATGAAAGGATAAATGATACCAGAATCAATTCAAAACAAAACTTTTAGTGGTAACGGGAGTTTAACCACTGTCCTTGTCAGGCTTATAGGCATTGCATTTAGTTAAAAGTTCAACTTTAGCAGATGGGATTTGTTTGTTTGTGTCCTTGACGTGCAAAGTGAATATTATGGAGTGGTTTTTATAGCGTGTACTAATGCATCGGTTAGTCTTTTCCTGCCTAAAACCGATTTTGAGGTTTTGACTTTTTCAGATTTTTTTCTTTCCTAGCGCTACAGACAATAAAAGAACAAAGAGTACAAATGTGCCGCCAGTTCTTAAACGTAGTCATTTTAAATCCATAAAACATGAAAGAATTACAAGACTATTACATGTTTTTGTCCCAAACTAACACACTGCTTATTTTATTAGATTTTTTTTAGACATTAATGGGAAGAAAATCAGATTTTTTCTTACTTGAACCAATCAGAACCGATTAACAGTTACTGTATGCCATCTTAAGAAAACGCAGTACCATGTTGACATCTGAGCAGATGGAGGAGTTCAAGCTGCATTGATTCAAATCAGTTGAACACAAAGCCTTTGATTAGTGTAAATAGGAATCTAAGCACAGCTGTGGTCAGGTTTGCATGTTAAAGGATCAAAGGTCAATGCAGGATTCAACTGATGAGATTTATTTGTGTAAATCTTTACGAGCTCTCGCCATGCTTTTTATATTTGGTGGTATTTTGCCATTTGAACTAATCATGACTTATTAAGAAAACCATCTACTGACTACATGAATTGGGAAAATGTGTATTGATGAAAAATATAACAATACTAGTAATGATGAACCTTTTCTTGCAGTTGTGTTATTATGTATTGACTGCGGCTCAACATATTTTGCAACAATAATAAAAATCTATCACTCCATATACAGCCAGAACCTCGCAAAAACAAACCTAATCCACTTCAATACAACAGTTGAAGAAAAGTAAATGAAGGGTTTGCATGTGATTAGTTTTTATTGCACAGTTGGTGCACATTTTAAAGTTGCGTGTTTACTGAAACCCTATTTGTTTGTTTTTTTGGGGGGGTTCTGGATCGAGTCCATCACCACAGTTTAACTTGACTAAATTAGGCCAACAGGACATTCAGGTGACTCATAGCAGCCCAGTTTAATTTGTTCTAAATGTCAAAGCCAAACTCGTGTTTTACTTTTAACTGCAGGTCAAAAGTTTGCTGCAAATTATCTCGATGGGAGGTAACCGTGGCAGCTAATTGTTGTCATCTGAGAAATTGTTTCTGTTTTAAAAGGTTTATTTCAGTCCGTCTTTTCCTCATCGATACGCTTCCCGAACACTGCACACCTTAGGGGGTTAAAAGAAAAACGACGCTCACATTGCACAAAACTCAGAAACAGGAGAAGCGGGACATAAAACGGAGCGTCGAACTAGATATGAATTATGGCATAAAAACTGAGAATCTGGCGTTGAACAGTGAAAAATGAACACATGACAATCAGCCGGCGCAGCTGTGATGAGTGAAGATTACTGGTGGTGAATAGCGTCAATAAACAATCAGATAAATCTAGCAACAGGAAGAAACTAAAGTGGACATGGCAATAAACCAAGAGAGGATAATACTAATCAAAGGAAACTAAATGAAAATGAGTGAAGAACAAAATGCAAGAATAAACTAAAATAAAGTAAATACAGAGGAATAAACAGAGGACTGTATGGCAAGAATATACAGACACTATTTCCAGATAAAAGGTAAAATAATATTGCCATGGGTTTGTTGAGGCCACTTTTAGTACTGAGAATAAATGTATCTTACAGGCCATAACAGTAAATAACTTATCACTTAATTAGATTTGATATATTTATTTCTTCAATATTATTTTTCATGTCAGTGTTAATGTCATGAGGCTGATGACTCCATGACACTTGCAATGAACTATTCCCATGGCTTCTTTTGTTCTCTAGGAAATTATTTTTGATAAATACAGAAACAACCAGAAAAATAAAAACATCTACAATAGTGATAGTAATATTAATAATAAAATAATAGTGCAAAGTAGCCTATAAATTCTTTGGTGGAGGGCGGTGAGAGACCTGGATAAGGGCTAGGGGGGCGCTGGCCCTAAAAAGGTTGAGAAACACTGCTTTAAACAAAAGATTTTAACAAAATTGTGTGTTCTAGCTGAGGGAAAAAGTTAGGACACCCTAATCATTTTTTAATGTATATTTTCCCTAAGCTCCCTCTGAAACAAAGTAGCATTCAAGATAGGGCTGTGTAATAATATCGATATTTTCTTTCCTAGAAAAAATCTATATTCATCCGCAAGTATTGTAACATCCAACTGTCGCCTTGCTCACTCACTGCTTGCTTCGCCAGGAGAGTGATTAGGTCATCGGGCTTAGAGTGATTCCTCCAGATGTTAAGCGTCAAGGTTAAAAAGGTATCAAACTATTCAGAGCAGGTACTTGGTTCACTTTATTTACTTTACAAATACATGTAAGCTACATGTTTTCTCACCACTTCTTTTATTCATTTTGTCCAACTGTCGACTTTAAGTCTGTGTCCATGTCCAATCAGAGCCAGTTATTGGGTAGTTGGTGCTTTTAATCAGTTTTCAGTTGAATTAATTCAATTCAATTCAACTCTATAACAGTCACAAAATGTCACCAAAATCATTCTGTCCCTCTAAAATCTTTCAGAAAATTGCAAAAGTATATTGAATTGTATCGTATCATGAGATTATTGTATCACTACAGCTCTAATTCAAGATGGATGCAGTGGTTTTCCACTGGACAGGCAATGCTACAGCACAACAGTCCCAAACCATGACACATCCACCTCCGTGCCTAGCAGTGGCTATGAGGCTCTTTTCCTGGGTTGCTGTATTTAGTTAGCTCCCAGTATCCTAAACACATCCTCGGTTCTGGAGCTCAAATATTTCACCTCTCTCCACTCTTGATGGGTGGATATGGACCTAAAGTTTTATTGCAGTATTTTGAAGTAATAATAAAAGGGAAGATGAGAGTTATTACTTCTTTTTTAGGTAACTGTGTGGGTCTGTGACTGCATGACACAGCAATTATTGTCCTGGAAACTTAAAAACTACTTCTGAAAAACAAACCCACTTTAATGTGCTTATTTGAGACATTAGGCATATAAATGAGTGTGATTTGTGCACACAATTTATTGGTATTTATTGATTTGATTCGACTTGTTGGTTCATTCCAGACTTGTCAACCGTTGCGTCGAGCATATCCACATTAGCGATGGTGTCAATCTGCATCTATGCATAAATCCAATGAAAATAATATTTGTTGATATTTTTAATATCAACAAATATTGTTGATATTGAACTAACAGTGGAGAAAATAGTAAAACTAACAATCCTAGCAATACGGACAGTTTTGGAATTTATTGTCTCAACGATATATCTAACATCCTTAAGTGGGAGTAAACAACACTGTATGTAAAAATTATTGTATTTAAGTTGAAACTGTCACATCATTTTAGCCATTTAATTAGTTTTATGATTAAGTCAATATTACTTTTATTTCTTACTCTGTGTTGTCGTTAGTGTATAGTCTTTCTGTTGATCTTTATTTTCCTCTGTCCACTTTATACTGCGACAGCATATCTTTCCCATTTCTGGGACTAATAGTTATCTTATTTTGGGGCGTCCTACTTTCTTCCTCATTAGAAATATAATATGGATCATTATTTATTTGTAAAACTCAAAATCCTCAGTATTTTTTAATGTTTCTTGTGACTTTATCATCAGAGAATCATGCTGATGTTGTTTGAATCAGATGAAGCCTGTGGTGTTTTTTTGTAATAACTCTGAAAGAGAATATTTAATGCAATCTGATTATATAAACACCAAAGCCAGAAGTGACGTGTTTGTCGTAAAACCCGCCACACCAACGCTTCATAAACCAGCATTAGGGTTCCAAACCGGGAGCGTTTTTGTTGAACGTCAGTTGAAAAGAGTTGTTGACAGGCGGACTGCAGAGCCCTGAGGGTTTGGAAACTTAACATCGGGAACAACTAAAAGCTGTGTTTAATGGCTCGGAATAAACGTGGGTTGAATACTGACCAGCACAAATTGTAGGAACTAATCAATGAGAGACACATTTCCACTGAAGTTAAAACCAGGCCTGTTGTGTTCCTCCCAACATAAAACCAAGTGAACGCAACAGACGTTTTGAGCAATCTGCTGTGTGAAAATGTGATTTTTTTTTTTTTTTTTACTTTTTTTTTTTTTTTTGCCCCATTCAGAATCAGATTTGTCAGGCTGTTTATCTTTTATAATCAGAGAAACAGCAAAGTCTTTATGCTTCCCAGGAATTAAACGTGTTGGTTTGAAACCACAGATTGAACTTTGCCTGCTGCTGGCGCCTGTGTGAAAAGCAGCGACTCCCCCAGCTCCCTACCGGGCGCCTGTAGAGGAGGACGGCTCCGGGTTCCACTGCAGGAATCTGTCAGCTGCTTGTCATCGGAGCGTTTGTGGATCTGCCACTGCTTTGTGAAAAGAGCGGTGGTCAGTCAAAGTAAGACCTGACCTTCCAGAATGCAGTGGCAGCACACAAATGCATAAACTCCCAGATATTCCCTCAATTAGCTCCGGAGCCCCACATTCCTGACCTCCACTCACATGTGCTTATTTGGGGCAGAGGTCAGTCATCTGACTTGGACGGTTCGTGCTCCTCTGCGGCCTTTAGCGATTTTTAATTATTCATGTTGCAGAGATTGATCCGGAGCCACTTCTGTAAGCAAAAAATAACCAGCCGTTGTTCCAGTGATCAGCAGCACGGCCTGCACAGGGAGGTTTATGGTCCCGCTGTTTAAACTCGGCCACACAAACTCTTGTTCCTTTCTGAGCTCTTCCAGGAATGATGCTCACGCTGCCTTCACTGCAGCTCAGTTCAGCCTGTTCTTCTCCTAACACCTTTAACACGCCTGACTCACGCTTACTTTACACTTCTTTAAGTAGATGAAGCACTTAATGCTCAGGCCAGCGTTTGTTACTGTCCCGAAGCTTGCAAGCAAAGCTGAAACAATTAATCTGATGAATCGTGATAATTAAATGTATGAAATCAATAACTAATTTAGTAACCGATTAATTGTTAACTTGAGTAGAGACTCAAAAGAAAAGGTAAAAAAGGTGAAGCTAATCCAAAATTGTATAAAATATGTATACTTTTTGTATTAATGATAAAACACCTTTGGCAAAACTAGTGCTAACGTTCACACAGTTCAAATTCACTAAATCAATGCTGTGTTGTTTTTTAGGCAATCAAACGTGTGGTGTCTTTTTAAAAAAATGAATTGAATTTTGCTTATTTGCATCCATTAATGTATTTTCTAATATTGTATTAAAAATGTTTCAATAATGCTGAAAAATCTGTGGAACGTGCCCATTTTATTTGAATAATTGATAACTAAAATATTTGAAAATTATTTCAATAATTGATTAGTCATGATTAATCCAAATTGTTTCCAGCTCTAGTAATAACCTGTTTGTTACCAGCTCTTAAAATGAATTGGATAAGTTATTTGGTTAAACTGTCAATACAATCACAGCCACGCTACCCATCAACTAACTGGAAAACATTTTGAAAAACAAGATTAATGTAAAGATGTTCAATCATAATGAAATGCAACACAAACGCCTCATTCCAGCTCCACAGTGTTGGTGGCTTTCAGTTTCAGTTAACTTAAAACTTTTAAGATAACTGTTTACCTTAAACAGTTATCTTAAAACTTTTAGTTTTAAGATAACAGGTGCAGCGCGGCTAAAACTGAGTCATGCGACTCAGTTGAAGCAGCAGATCGACCACAGAGTGAGCGAGGTGTTAAAATGACCCAAGTTCAAACCTCAGTGTGACTGAACTGCTGGGGTGGGTGGGTTACACTTAAAGCCTCTAATGGAAGACTGTTAGCAAGACTGTGAAGACATTTATGTCACATGTAAATGTCACAATAATCACTGCTTAGATGCAAATTTCTTTGGTAGAAGTGGTAGAACTCTCTTTCTGACTTGGGTAAAATGTTTTGCACGTCCTTCCTTAAACGTCTCCCAACAATTCGCTGGAATTTGGCCCTTTTCTCCCAGCAGAAGTGGTGTAACTTAGTCAGGTTTGTAGGCCGCTGGCTCACACACGTCCTTCCAGATCTATCTACAAATGTTCTTGTGTGACTGAGACCAAAACATCGACTTTATTCCCTTTAAGCCATTGTTCATTTGAAGACCCGTTGTGTTTTGAGTTGTCTCTTCAAAATGTCCAAATTATGTTTTTTCCTCGTGAATCACAAAGGTCCTCCCTGTAACAAAACACTCCCCTCGACATAATGCTGCCACCTCCGTACTTTGCAAATATGTTGTTTTAAAGATTACGTCACCATTTTTCCAATAAAGGTAACGGTGGTCATTTTGGCCAGATGTATCCTTTCTAGTTTCTTTAGATTAAAGAATATTTTTTTAAAAGTTAATATTTTTGTCCTTGAGTGCATTTGTAAACAATAGTTTGTCGTTTATGCTTATCGTCTCAGGTAATGGCTTCCTCCATTTCAGCTCATGTCTGAACACAACTTGTTTTCCTGTGGAAAGTGTCTCTCTCCACTCAGCTTCAGCCAACATCTTGATGAGATATTTTGGTTTTAACTGTGCACATAGGCAACATGCTTTTCCTAAATACCCAGGACAATCATTTGTATGTTATTCTCTAGAGTTTATTAAATTTTATAGTATTCTGTTGTTGGAGGTTCCATTTATGTACTCTTATGATACCATACAGGCTTTATTTAGAGTACATTGAACACCAAGAAGACCAAAGTTTTGTTCACAAAAATAAATGATGAATATAAAACAATATATAAAATATACCAAAAATAAAATATATGCAAAGTTTCCTATAACCTTGAGTCAATTTTGTGTGTGTTAATTTGGATTTATCATTTGGATGAGTTGCGCTTGGCTTCACATTTTAGCAAAGCTGCTCTGCAGATTGTGGTAAAAGATACATTACTGCCATTCTTCAAACTTTATGGTGTGGTACAAAATTAATTTCTGAAGAATGTGGGGAGATGTTAATCTATTGCTGTGCTTAAACTGCAAGCTGTTTAAAAAAAACAAAGAGAGAGAGAGTGACAAATGACTCCCAAAAGCAACAAATCTATAAATCTGAGTACAGTACTTTGCATGCATCTGTCATTTTGGTTTTTGTTGAAGTATGATTTTTTTTATTCATCAACTTCATCGTTTCATTTGAGTTGATCATTGTTGTAAGTCCGTTTGCGACTGATTACTCCGTAATCAGGCCTACAGCGTTTTGGGAGCTGCAAACTCTGAGTCGGCATCAGAAAAGACAGCAATTCAAGCTCAGAAGCTCTGGTACTGTTTGATGTGCCCATGCAGCAGTGATGAGCTTTTCTTGCATTGCTGGCATGCTGCCTGTTTTGCTGCCTTAAATCCACAAGTTTTTAGTTCTGTTCAAATTGATGCCAGTTCACACACTTCGAGAACTATATTTTCCTTTGATACATATGACAAATACTACTTAATCTTATCCTCTTAGCTGTCTGAAAGATGCAGCATCTCGTATGTGCTTAATTAGTCCAAACTCAGTTTTGGTTTGCTGCGGGAAAAGGACAGTTGGAGGCTTTTATCTGAGTAATTAGGAGGAATAAAAAAGGCATTGATGAAATGGGGACAAACCTGGTGAAGAACTTTTTTTTTTCTCTCTTGTGCCGACTCTGTTTACTGTCTGTCGGCGTCCTCAGATCCATAGGATCTGAAATTGTCTGCAAAACCTCAAAAAGAGCATGACTGCTTTCTTTACATTAATCAAAATGACTGATGTTTTATACCCGCAAATATATTTGATTGATCCACATTTCTGTACCTCAACTAGAAATGGATGCATTTTTGTTATTAGAAATTTCAGGAGGATCCCGTTGATCCTCAAGGTAATCCACCTTGTCCGTTTTGCCGGGAACCTGCCAGCGCTAAAGTACCATCAATCTGTGCTCTCAGCACAGACGGCGGTAATCTTCAACTGTCGGCGCTGCAGACAATGATAAATGTGATTATTTTTGTCCATAATCTGCTTTATAGTGTGCAGAAAGTTGACACACCCACACTGAAGTCCCACTTTTAGTCCACTGCATACGCTGATCTTTTAGAAAACTGAGTCATGTAAATTAAATAAATGTGTCGGCATAGCGTTGCAAAAGTGTTTCTAGCATAAAGCTGTTACTAGTTTTGTTTTCTTTTTTTTACTGTTTTTTTTTTAATTATTATTTTCAAATGCTCTCACTGATGCTATCATAATGTAGCAGAGGGGACGGTGTGAATTTATCTGAGTCCAGACCCCAGTTTTACGGTGCATTCACACCAGACCTGATTATTCTCTTTTAATCAAACTCTAGCTCACTTACTGAGAAACTGTTTCGTTTGCGGTGATATGAATGTCCAATCGAACTCTGATGTGGACCAAAAAGCGGACTCTGGTCTTAACATCGGATATTGATTCTGATTCAAATTTTCATATCGGTGCAGCTCAGTCATCTATCCAAATCAAGAAGATGATTATGTGAAGATAATTAAGTTTTCTTTTTTTTTCTTAAATCTGGCAGAAAATCAAAATATATTGTAGACTTTTTACACTTTAGAGTGAGCAAATATTGCTGAATCAAGGCATTGTTCACAGGGGATTGCGCCATTGGTGGATAGATGGATACTTTTGGAGAAGGAAAGAGAAGCTAGAGAAAAGCCAGTGGGGGAAAGCGTGTTGGGCCAAACCACAGGAGAATTTCTGGGCAGTTGGGGAGGAAAGTACAGACGCCGGGGTCTGACTCGACGAACTCGCCGCTCTGTGAGCTATTATTTCACCCATTCCAGAAGATCATTACTTCTTGGGAAGCGGTGAAGAAGAAGAGTAGTTTTACTGGTCGCTTTGAACCACAGCTATTGCCACAACCAAATATGTGCCAAGTCAGAGAGCCTTCCTCTACCTCTGGACGTCGTCTTCCCTTTCTTCTGTCTATCCTTTGACCGGCAGGCAGCGAGGTATAAATGGAAGCAGATGAGATGGTCTTATGGGATGCTGCTTGGCGTCTCTGGGGAATCCTCCTCGCGCATTTGTACAGAAGCATACATGCGATGCTGCTCGCACGGATCGGCCGGCCCTCTGTGGATGGGCCTAATTAGAAGCAGAAGTGGAGCTGAGCAATCGGCCTGAAAGCACTAATGAGTTCATCAGACTGCAACAAAGCCAGAAAGACGGGCTGTTCCATCCAAATGCATTCAACCTCTTTTTAATGATCACAAAGGAATGAAACAGTCCATCTACGATGGAGAGACTGAAGAGCTGCTTCTGGCAGTAGAGACTCTGGGAAAGTTAGACCAAAGATTCCTTCATGTTTGAAAAGAGAGACTCCCAGGCAGACACAGGCAATATTAGTTAGTTACTCACTGGTCTTGAGTGACGCCTGAATAGAAACCAGTTGGTTTTAGCTCAGTATCCACCTGGAGTAGTCGATCTAGCCAATGGAATGAAGCAGGTAGATATGGCAAGAGCGTTCTCAGTTTTTCCTGCAGGATTCAAAACATCTCAGCTTTTGAACGAGGCACCGCTGATAGATTTGACTTATCTGACTACATAAAAGATTACAGCTGCTTGGAGGCCTCATTGTTTAGACTAAAGCAGACTGAATAAAAGCAGATGTAGAATGGTCCACGCGCTGCCAAAAAGTCACACAGCAGAGCTTTTACAAACTCCACTGCTGCAAAGCAAGACCATAATTACAGTTTACACAAGGGGCACGCAGGAGAATATTCCAAGTCCCCACTTCTGTTATTCATTTTCCCAGAATTGCTTTTTGTCCTTTAACAACAAATGTGCTTAACGGTGACATCTAAAAGATTTAATAGTAAGTTAACCTATTTTAACCTGCTTCTTGCTAATGAAGTCATAATTTCCACATGTTGTTTGCAGCCGGGGATTTTGTTTTCCTCTCTCCAAACTTCACATGGCTAAATGCATAAGAAGTGAAGCAGTTGCCGAGTTCTGGCTTTTAGAGAGTCTCTCTCTTTTTTTCTTTTTTTTTAAACGTAAAAGTTAAATGCAGTCTGATTAGTGTTTTATGAAGGTAAAAATAACAACACGTTTGCATGATATAGCATGCAATATAATTCGTAGCTCCGTACACTGTGTTCCAGTTGGCTATTTTCAGTTGTTGTGATGGATATAAAGATAAACGGTGATGTCTAGTTGATGGAAGGTGACTTGCTAATGAGGAAGAACAGACTTCCTCATTAGCTGAGAGGCTGTCGGAATAAGAAGCCGACCGAGTCGGGGTGGCACAGAGTGCCGGGTGCTTGGAGACGGAGACTGAGCAGCATGGCTGTTCGCTGATGATGGCTTGGAAATGACTACACTTTCTGCTTCTGTTCACCCTCTGAAGGAAATGATGGCACGTTTAAATTTGGCGCAGCCTGTTGTGTTTTTTGGTTGTTGTTTTTTTTCGACTGGCTCCATGCAAACTTGCTGAATCGGCTTTAAGTTCGATTGCTTAAAGCTGTGACTTTGGTGATGCCCTCCGGACACCAAAGAAACAATAGATTTAATATATAAACTATGGATTAACTACTTATTTATAATACAACAAACTGAGCTAGTGAAGAGAAATGCTTTATTCACTTAAGAAGTGAATAAAGCAGCTTAACAAAGAGGATGGATAAACAGGCAGCGCTTCAATTTTCTCTTTTATTGACATGATTCATTGTGAAACTGGTTTAGTCGGTAAAAAAAAGAACTGTGTAGGAGATGAACGTTAGCACTTACAAAAGATTCAAAAGGATATTTGGCACCTACACACACAAACAGGATTTAGCATTGTTAGCAAATTTATTCTGTGGAAAATATAGAACACCCAAAGTTAACTAAAATATCAAGTACAATAACTCTAGCTGGATTCTGTTTGGCAACTGTTTATTTCTATTTGTTTACACTGCTTTGAGTAAATGTTAGTAGCATTCAGACCTTTAAAGCCTGGTGCAGACTTGGTGTCATTAGTTCATTATTACACTCTGATTATCTGTTCAACTAGTAAAAGCACATATGGGAGACTGTCTACCTACAGAAAGTGTCACGTCTCAACATTTCTCCTTCAGTTCTGTTAATTAGTGACACCTTGACTTTACAGAGCTGCTCTCTTTCCTGTGAGCCTCGCACAGGCATCCAGGAATGCTGTCACACTCTCTCCCTCACTCTAAACCACTTGCGTCTGCAGAAACGCTCCCGTTTCTTGTCGGTGTGGGAGATGTGGTTAGGATGGTCGGCCTTGGCCCGTTTCCTCGGCCTAGCTCCCCGCCCAATCTTGTGTTCTGAGTCATGCATAGAGTAACGTACACAGGAGCACGCAGACACTTATGCACTCTGTAGCCTCCTCTGCTTCTGCAGATCTGTGATCAGACTGTTGTTTCTCATCGGCTTTTGACTTTGTTTTGATCAGGGGCGTGATGTGTTGCTTTTTGAGATCTTCTAGCCTATTTCGTGTTGTCCTACAGGCTCTTGTTTATTGATATCACGGTTGTACACGCCTGGCAGGAACGATCGGCACCAAGTGTGGCTTGTGAAAGTTTAATTTGTTTTTAATAGTCACTGCTAATTCAGAATTCCACAAATTGGGATAGAATAGCTCTTTTATTTTAACTCTTCACATCTCATCCCAAGCGTGTTTCTTTCTGGTTAGAAACTCACCGCTCTCTTCAGGAAGCACAGACTCACAAGGAATATCTGGGTTCAAGAGTGACCTCATCTCCTCAGAGGGCCGTCTCGGGTTTCATGCGAAGCAGACGGACTCATTGTCCAACTCAAACACACTCAGAAATGTTTCTGCCCTGTTTTCACCATCATCATACAGAGAGTATGAGAGCAGAAGCAGGAGGAAACAATGAAGAGATAAAACCTTCGTGTTTGGAAGGGAGAGAGGGGAATAACGGTGAGGCCGCCGTGGGGACGGGAGGCCACAGGACCAAATTTGGAAGCTGAATCCATCACATTAGAGCAAAAGCCCCCCCACCCCCTCTTTTAGTGTACAAACAGCCAACTGGCCAACCTCACATCTGTACTTGGTTTTCTTCTGGACTCAATTCTCTTATGCACTCAGCTCTAGATATAATTTTAGGAAAATGCAGCTGCAGATATTTCATCGTTCATTTGCGCACCGGGAAGTGGACTTGAAAGGGTTGAAAGGCTTTTAGTCTAAAGCCACTTTTCCTCTGTAGTAACCGGCCGTCACTGGGTGGATCTGATCAAACCATAGATGCATCCTTGGCTGTCTGTCGGCATTCATCAGATGCCTTTCTTTGCATTGTGTTGAATAACTGAGGTTTCTATGCTACTCCTGAGATTTGTCCAAACTGATGTTGTTTTTTTCCTTTTTCTTTGGAAAATCCTCCTCTCCATCAGAGATGGGTCATTCCTGTTCTGCAGGGTCTGAATGTTTTTAATGTGTAGCTGCTCTGTTGTTTCGCCAACTCCTTGCTCCCTGCTGGGGCCTGCCTGTGACTCATTCCTTGACGTCAGGTGTGTTCAAGCAGGGGAACACCTCAAACATGCACTGCTACACGACTGCTTGGCCTCTGGGGTTCCAGAGGTACTTTGCGTGGACGTGCAGAATCAGTTTTGTGTGTCTCCTTTATTCATTTCTTGTGCTTGAAACCAAAATAGCTGCCGAACAAGTTCCATGTTGCTGTTTAGTTTGTTTTTGGAAGAGACAAGGTCTTCCATTTAACTATGAAGCTCTAAACATTGTCTTCACCACATACCGGTGCTGCACTGTTAGAAAAGTCTTGCTGAAGTGTAATTTCAGAACGTTTCTTTTTCCAGAAATTGGGAATAAATATCCGTTTTAAAAATATATTAAGAGCATAATATTTAGGGCTGTTTTGTACTGTTCCCCTCTTGCACATTATTTAATAGGAACCCACCCAAGTGAGGTGAACGGTACCTAGGCCTGTCATGATAAACGATAAATCGATTAATCATGCGATAAAAAACTTATCGGAGAATCGCGCTTTCTGATTGGCTGCCTGTCACATTCAGCTCCCAGTCGGGGAAAACCCCTGACTTAGATCAGAGCGGCTACTAGAATGCCTTTGGAAACTACCCCCCCACACCCCTCATCCACTGTTGCGCTTTGTGTTGCGAATTTCTGTTCGCCCCCCCCCCCCCAAACAAACTTTCTTGACGCGCTGTTGTCGCTGATCGCTGGTTAATCTTTTGGCTAGTAATCGACCAGCAAAATCTGTTATCGCGACAGGCCTAACTGTACCTTTACTGAACTTTTTTTTGGTTGTTTTTTTTTCACCCCTCCTCAGTGAAGTACATTCGCGAGGTGTCTCCGCTCTTCAAGAAGCCGTCCCTGGTGGCCGACCTGCAGTGGGACGGCGTCCGCCCACAGTCCCCCAGCTACAGCGGCAGCGACGACTCCGGGTCGCCCAAGCACAGCAGCTCATCGTCCTCGTCCAAAGACAGGAAGGTCATCAGCCTGAAGATGTGCTTCATCAGCAGGAACCTCACCATGCCTGATCTGGAGAACAGGTTTGCCGTCGTGCTGGGGACTGAAATATCTGAGGCTGTGGGAGGGCTGGGTGCGTCTGTGTGGGAGATGGGTTTGTTTGTGTGCGACTCTCGTCTGTTCATTAGATTGGAATGTTTATTTTTGTTCAACGTTACGGGCAAGACAACAAAAACCTCCTCTGAGCATGTTGATCTAAAACAGGAAGATTAATCAGACAGTGTTGATTACATTTGTGAAAAAATTGCTCTCCTGTCTGCTAGTCATTTAGTATATTGCCCAGAATTTTTATTTCATTTTATTTTATTGGTCATTTAAATATATTTATCTTAAAACAACAAAAAAGTGTACAAACACATTAATAGAGTTAGTGAAATAATAATAAAGGATATTTGGGCTAACTTTGTTTACTGCTGCAGCCACAGGTGGATCAGTGAAGATCCCCTCCGTTAATCATTGCTGTTTGTTTAAGTCTTCCTCATTTTGACAATGATGTGAACTCAACATGCAGTGTCCTTCAGTCTGAATGACAATTTATTCTGAACCAGAAGTGCTTCGACTGGAGATCTATGGTCGATTTCCAATCTCGGGTTTTTTGTAAAACCTTTAACCTGATTTGAATCATTTCTGTTTTCTCTTTAGAGGCTATAATCACCGAGGTTCAGCGTGTTTTTTTACCGGCCTTCCCGCTGTCATTAAATATTTATATTAGAGGGAGAGCTGGTGTCACACTGTGCGTGAAACAGAGCAGTCAAAAACTGGATTAAACTTTTTTTTTTACACAAAGACAAAATGATAACTTAGTTGACACTTTAAACTGCTTTCAGCATCCTTCATTAGCGGTTAGCACAACTGGCACCATCATGAACAGGAGTTTGCATTTATCCACAAACGAGAACTTTGCTGTAGGTTGTCCAAACGACTGTCAACAAAGTCACATTTTGTCTAACTGAGGCTGACAGTTCAGATTGATAAAGCTGAAGAACAGAAGCAAGTAAAATTATAACTTCAAGAAGCATTTTTAAAACCAATAATGTCTATTAATTCCTTACACTTAAGGAATTTATAGTAACATTCATAATAATGTATGATGAGTAGTAACTTAGTAACATTTTTAAAAACTTATATCTTATTTTATGTGCTAAAGAGCATAAAATAATGCATATTGCTTTTTATCCCAAGTTACCTAAGCACAGTAAGCTTGAGAAAAACTAAAAGGTTTTAGCCATCTTTTGAAATTCCTCTACTCAAACCAAACTTTGTTAAATATAAACACTTTTATGACAAATCAGTTGATGGTGGATATGGCAGCAAGTTTGTTTCTTTTTTCTTATTCTTAATTTTAACTCATTAAACTACAGCAAGCTTATTTCAGGAGCGCTCGTTCTTTGGCTGGTTTACAGTAGGAACTGAATGTTCCTCCAGTTAATCTGACGGCGCTCAAAATAATTGAATAAAATCACTTTTTACATGAGTTTTTGGCAAAAAAAAATTTGAGGAAATGTTGTCTCGGACCCAAATAGAAAATTAAATTTTGATCTATAAACTAAAACACAAATTTGTTTCAGTTTCCCCTCAAAATTCTCTTACAGTTTTTATTTTTTTATTCCTCCCCAAAAGAGTAAACTTGTCCTGTTCCATGCAGGCTGCTGGAGCTGCACTCCCCGGACGGCCAGCACACCGTGGTGCTGCGCTGTAAAGACGGAGCCACAGCCAACTCCTGGTTCACTGCCATACACACCAACATAGCCGCTCTCCTGCCGCAGACGCTGGCACACATCAACGCCTACCTGGGGGCCTCATCTGCAGCCTCCACACACCCCCACCTTAAACATATCGGCTGGCTGGCTGAACAGGTATGCAGGAACTACTCTTAAAAAAAACAACTGATTTTCTGGGGGATTGTTTAATTACTTAGACATTTATGTATTCCTTCCATTAGTATATTTCTTTTCCTTTCCTCTTTGTCCACCCATGCTTTTCTTTAGAATCAGATTTATTTTTCCTGATTAAATCTGTGGAGTTCATAAAGGATACATTTACCCGCTGGGATCTAGACGTGCCATAAAGTGAAATGAATCACTGCAGGCTCAAAAACATCTGCTGTGAAAGACATCCGCTAAAAACACGCGCTGTGAAATGCTAAGTAGGGCTGAAACTATTCATAGACAAACTCGAATGACTTACAAAACAATCCTCCAGGGAAGAGTTTTGATTTGGCGCTTCGTTGAATCCGCGTCTCTCTTTATCTCTCAGTGGTCATTGTGTAACGCCATCTGGCACGAAACGGTCTCATGCTAAATGACGAGCGACGAAGAAAGATCACAAAATGGAAAAAAAACGCTGGATCACATCAAAATAAAGAAAAACATATGTGCACCCTACTGTAAAACTAGGTCCAATAATCAGATTTCCCTTTATAAGGGCTGTGGATAATTTGTGTAAACTTTATTTAGATTCAACAAATGTTGTATAACATTATCCCCATTCGTGCCTCAAATTACATTCCCTTAGCTTTGTCCTCTCTATTCTCATATTGTACCCGTCTCACTATTTTAAAATGATGTGTTGGTTTTAGGGATGTGCCGATCAGGTTTTTTCCTGCCGATACCGATACCGATCACCCCTGAGGGCCGATCGCCGATTCCGATC
>CAEGAF010185176.1:0-23347 GCA_903067075.1 Micropoecilia bifurca
GCTGTCTGATCCTCCATGTCTTTTTACTGCCGTGAGCCTCGATGTAGCCAAACTCCGTCATTGTTTTTATGTCTATTAGCTTCATTGTGTTGATGCATTTTGACCTGCAGGTGAGATGCAGGTGATTGGTATCGGTAACAGAGCCAATGATCGGCCGATCCCGATCATCACCGATTTCACGGAAATCGGCCGATTATGATCGGTGACCGATCGATCGGCACACCTCTAATCTTCAACAAATTAGCACAAATGAAGATTGGTGGATGTCAGTGAAATCCAGGAAGGTCAATATCGATACGTCTTCTGATGCTACCTACCTCTCCCCTTGACGTTTCTAGACAACTTTACACAATCTCTTTGCAAGGCATTGGAGCCTGCACACACACATCATGCTCAGTGCTTGGTAACTGTTGAATTGAACAGATTTCAAAAATTTGAAAGCAGCTGTTTTCTTTCCTTTTAACCCTCTTCAATTTCCCCAGTTTCATTTGAGTCAACATCCTGTTTAGACATCGTAGGCCCACATTGCTCAGCAGCACGTTCGGTGCTGGTCCAGAGCTAATGACAGAGCGTGGGTTGGCAGACAGCAGCTGTCACTCTGGTTCAGTTACAACCACTGATACACCTCACCCAAAACCCAGAGGTCCACGTCTGGGTCATGGAGCTCAGGAGTTCACTATGACCTTTAGCTTCAGATTCTCTCTTGCCAAGCTATATTTTCTGCTTCAAAGACTTTCCCATTGACACACAGGCATTACGCTTATTTAGGTTTTACCAAAAACTACAAGCACCACATTTTTGCAAAATGCAGTAATTATGTCATTGTAATAACACCTGGTGTTAAGAGAGGAAAAGGTGCCCAATAATAACAAAAACAACTTTTGTCCAGCAAGAATTGACACTAGTTATTTAGTTGGACACCTTTTTGCTAATTGACATTTTAGTATCTACTGAATCTGACAGCGTTTTAATAGAACTACATTTTTAAGAACAAGTAATTAAATTGAAATTGGATTTATTGACTCTCTCCAATACGGCTACAGGGTGGCACAGATAGTTGGTAGCATTCATTTACGTTTTAACAAAAGCTGCATGAGTAATTTTGGTTGTTGTTGAGGGTCATGTTCCAAAAATAACCCAGGACAAGTGAAACCTGCAAGGCAGTCAGCTTTATTTTTTACAATTATTGTTGAGAACAAAACCAAAGATCAAAACCCGTTTTCTGGCTCGAGAATTTGTTTAAGAAATAAAAATAGAAATGTTTTCCTACAAATAACTAAATAACACATTTTGTACTGGACAGAGACGAGGGACGCAGGAGATTGACAGCCAATCAGGATGCAGAACACAATGAGTGTTCATACACTAAAAAAAACCGCATAAAACTGCACCAAAAAAAATCTGTGAAACAGTAAGGCTGCAAAAGGTGAAGCACGTTATAGCAAGGGTTCACTGTGCTCTAAAGATATTTAGATAATAAACTTTAAATCTGGCTTTTAGTGGATGTTGGTAACAGTAGTAATGGCTATTGAACAACAAGCTAAATAATTTTTAGAAAGAAATTGTCAGAAATTTTCAAATTAAGTATTTCCCTTCATGTTTAGTGTGACGATATAAAATAGATACTATTTTCCACAAAAGCACCGCTTTACCTTTGACCTCAGTAAATATACTTAGGAATGGATTGGACTAAGAAATCTCTGCTACAATCCCTCACTTTTTGAAAAACGTCCTCCATGTTAGGTGTGAGCACATGATGCAGTAAAACTCCATCCAGCAGGCTGAATAACGTCCAGAAGTGTTTATCCTTAACATGTAGACTCATACTTCGTCCACCTCTGCTTTGGAGTTCCAATTCTTCATCGCCACGTGGCTGGAAGTGTTCTCACATACCAGACGATGAACTGGACTCCTCGGTTGCTCAGAAATGGCTCCAAGATGCTGTTCTGACTTGCATAAATCTATGATCCTCAGTTCGGTGATGAGAGTGCTGCTCGGTCCAATCAGTGATGTCAAACAAAGCCGTCCTATGTTGGCACAGACTAGCCAGCAGCTGCAGTCAATAATGATCTCTTACGAGAAGCTAACAGGCTTTTGGATTTGGCACCTTTGAAGTCATCTTGGAAGAGTAGCAACTCTGCAGTGATACGTTAATGTATTTCTTTCTATTTTTTTTTAGTGGCTGGGAGTCATTATATAACGTCTACAAGATGTTGAACACATACAGTTAAAACATTTGTCAGGTTAAATACGACGATTTAAAAAGAATAGCTGGAGCAATTGGACCATGTGATTGCGTGTTTGTGTATTTAGATGTGTAAACATTTTACTGAGATCAAAGTCCATATGCAAGACATCTAATGAACGTAACCCTTGCACTTGAAGGCTAAATTTGTCTTCTGCTTTAAGGGTTTGAAAGAAAACGTGCTGTGGGTTAGATACACAAGAAATTTTGATTATTATTGTTTCAAGAACAAAACACAGATACATCTGTGGGGTAAAATACTAAAATATACTAGTGCACAGATGGTTTGACTGTGTATCAAATTTATCCAATAGAAATCATAGCTTTCCTGTGTTGCATTTGGTTTGGATCATCTCTGTCAAAGGCAAAGTCCACATCTCTGTCCAACGTTTCTTTAATCAACCACTAAGGAAGACACACCTGGATTAAAATGGAGTGGTGCTGTTGCAACCAAATCTTTGCTGTTGCACATATCAGGACTGCACCATCAAAAGCATTTGTCCACAATAGGGATCATTTTTTTCAGTCGCAGAATCGTCCGACTGCATCAATCCAAGCATTCTCTAGAACAGCGGTCTCAATTTCAGCAGTGATGCATATTTTTGGTTCAGCACTCAGCATAATCTATCTCGTTTAAAACAAAGGGGGGTTTTGGCAATGACATCCAAGATGTCATGTGTAGGTGGGTTTCTGAAGGGACTCTGGACACACCACGGTCATATGGCGTCAGAGTCCAGTGCTCAAGCACCTGTTACATCTGGCACAAGCCAGGAAGCAGTACACCTGTGTAGTTTGAAGGCGAGTACTAGAACATTGGGAAGGTTTGTAGATTAAGGGTGTTTTCACACATGATAATCCAGTAGATCCGGTTTGATTGGGGACTAGATCTCAACATTTGCTACATCTTCAGCAGCGGTGGTTTGCTTTCACACTGCACTGGGTCTAACCAAACTCAACCGGTTTACCTCCTCGCCTGTGGTGGTGCTGCACCAAGAACCACCGAAGGAAACCTCTGAATAAGACACTGAGCACAAAGGACAATGAGAATACAGTAGAGATACTGAGTCGCTGAAAAGACTTTTTGGGCACAGTTTGACAGAAAAGGTTGAGGGTAAAGTGAAGAAGTGCAACACACAATCGATTACAAGAACCTGGGGAACCACATGACTTATAAAGATTACAAATGTTATCAAACAAGGACCAAAAATAGTTTGTAGACGCTTTAGGAGAGAGAGTCTATAAGACCTACTGGACCAGTAAAGAGGGAATAAGATCAATTTGTGTGTCATTTGCAGAAAGGCAGTCTTTGTACTGAACATGATCGAAAGGTTCCAGATACAAGTGGCTGACAGTAGCATCCTGGTAGTGTGACAAGCATTAATCTAGAACTAGAGAGGAGGCTTTTGGGAACAAGCGTTGATTAAGAGAAGAAGAACCTGGACTTGTTCACCTGCAACCTGATCTTACATTACAGACAGATATATTTACAATTATTCAGGGATACAAAAGGAGAAACTTTTCTATCTCGGTCAATATGTAGTGTGACAAACAAGCTAAAATAAGCATGTTTAACACATGTTCTTAATCCTTAATTAATAAAGAGAATACAGCGTTCTGCTGTCACTGTTATACCAAAATGCAAACGCGTACCTGGGATTCATGATTAAAGTCATTCAGATCTCTTAAACAAGGAATCTGGGCCATTTAAATGATCATTCTTACATTTTATGGCCCTTTTCAGACCTGCTTGCCCACAGAGGTTTAACGCAATGCAGACCTTTGCCAAAAAAACCGAGAGGGTGTAATTCAAAAGGCCCCCTTGTGTGTTTGTTATATAGCATGTCCCCACAGTCAAGAGCCTCCCGTCCCCCCACTGGTTGGTAACAGTTTACTTCCCTGTTCCGCCTGACTGGGACATGGTAGACATGGGCCTTGTGTTTGATGGGATCTGGTTGCACTGGCAATATAAACCCACTGCAGATGGGGAGAAATAACAGAGCACTCACATACTTTTACAGAAAGCACATTCTGTATGTTACCTAACTAGGTCTAAATATTACTGGTAATTGGTTTAAGAAGGATATTATTAATATTGAATGGACGTATGTTTCAAAAAATGTGGAATAAAAATGGTTCCTCCGCCTTTAAAAATGAAAAAGACAGAGGAAACACAGGGGGTTATGACTGAGGATGTCTGGCACAATAAAGGTTGGCAGCAGCAATCAGAGTTTAAGGGCCAACAGAGTCTCAGATATGAATCTCACTCAAGCACGGTAACCTCTGACATCCTCCCAGAACCCCCCGGGGGGTGCAGTGAAGTTATTGTCTCCATCTTTCGGCCCAACTCTCCCTGACCTCCTCCGTCTTCTGTCTGAACAAGTCCATTAAAGCCATTTATTTCAATTCTGCAACAACTCTCCGCACATAAACTAATCCCATTCTCCCCAGTGATCCGTTCCCCCCCCCCCCTCTGTCGCTATCGTCCATTCATGCCCCAGACAGAGCCATCGATTCATCGGCCGGACGTGACCATACTGCGTTAAAATGCAGGGACGACAGAAGAAATGGAGAATCAACCGAAAAGCAGCTAGTGGCCTGGGGTCATCATGGAGGAATGGGAACATCCGAACAACTTCAGGCTTCTATGACCATTGCAGGACATTCATAGCCTCCAGGCAATTGGTACAAGTTGTTAAACGATCACCAATTAGTCACCCACTGTCAGCTGAAACATATTTCATGTTTTGAGTCATGGGAAAGGGCTTCTTTTAAAGCCAACAGCAATTAATCGTGCATTAAAAGAAGCAGTCATTTCAGTGCCGTTCATATTTTTACTTTTCTTATTATTTTGTTTTCGTCTTTGGTTAAATTCACATGTCTAAAGCTGCAAATGGGACCTCCAGATGTCTTTTTAGTCAGTCAGGGAAGGAAGTTGCCAAATAGAGTCCAACAGATTACAGTACAATGACTTCAGTTATGAGGATGGAAGTTGCCGCTTGCTCAAACAAGACAGCACTGTCCAACAGGAAGACACTTCAGTGGCTCTGTTTACTGATACAACTTTTTGCTCTGGTCAGTGACATCCCTTCAGGATACACATTTAGCCATGTGCACACATGTCTTTTCATTAAATGGACAGCTCTGGAGGGAAAGGAAGCCAGTTGTTTTCATGAATGCCAGAATCCTGGCTCCACAATGTTCTTAAAACCCCACAGGAAAATCTCAATATTTCCTAAAAGCATTCATTCCAGCTTCTTGACACTCAATCATGACTTCACCTCACAACATAGCAATAAACAAAGTGAGATGTTACCGGATGACCCTTGGGCTTCGGGTCCATCACAGTGGCACATGGCCTCTTCCCCCTGAAACTCCTCCAAGAGTCATTCCCCTTTCTTCCTCAGTCTCCAAAGACTCCCCGGTCATGGATGAAGGTGGCAGTGGGAGGAATCTTTAAGACTCCCCCTTTTCTAATCATTTCACATATAGTAAATATTTCACTGCTAAAGTTTGTGAGAAGCTACTGTCAATGCATTGACTGTTTTAGATAATCTAAACTGTTCCCAAAGTCTTTTTCTACATTTTGAAGTACAACCACCATCAAACCCTTGAAAAACAGTTAAGTTGAATTTAAATCTGAGACTCTGAAAACAACTTTAGCATCATTGGCAAGCTGTTATGCAGTTAGTCTCAGAATTAATGAAAGTCAGGTGAGGTGCAATAGTGTGTCATGGTGTGTTGTTCACATTCACATCGTGAATGTGAACAAGGAGATGATAGTTGATTTCAGGAGGAACAGAAGTGGAGGTGGTTGAGGAATATAAATACCTCGATCTTCAACAATCTGGACAATAGACTAGACTGGAGACAACAGTGAAGCCGTAAGACGGAGAAGACTGGAGGAAGTTACAATCCTTCAAGGTTTGCAGCAATATGCTGCAGATCTTCTATAAGTCTGTTGTTGAGAACATCATCAGTTGGGGTCAGCATCAGGATCAGGGACCTAAAAAGGCTCAACAGCCTGATAGAGAAGGCTGGTCCTGTTCTGGGGACGACTGTGGATCCTCTGGAGATGATGATGCAAAGACAGATGCCTCATAGGTTAAAGAAAATTATGGACAACTCTGGAAACCATCTTGGGAAAACCGGATATCTTCAGTCAGACCGCTACACGAGATCTTTTCTGCCAACACCATCACCATCTTCATTAACTGACTAAACTGAGTTAATTAGTTACAACATTTAATTTCACTTTGGGACCAATAAAGTATTTTTGAATTAGAATTTGAATTGATACGACGATGAAGACATGAGGATGAGGGGGTTGATGGGAAAGCAGCAGTGGAAGTCATAAATCAAAGGTCATTGTCGATGCCAAAGAATGAGTGAACCGGCCAGTGGGAGGAGTGGGAGTGGGGGCTCGGCGGATAAGAGACTGGAGGGAGATCAGGGTGCGGTCACTGTGATGTAATCCAATGGACATCTGTGCTTCAGTGACAGACAAGACACACTGTGTCCCACACATACTTACACATCGCTATGCGCACACACACTTCCCAAAGAGCTGCAGTGCGGTCCCTGTCTGGGAGCCAGAGGCTTGGCACTAATGAGACTAAATGAGGCTCTGTGAGGAGGTCACAGCCTGTCAAACAATCTGTCAGACAGCTGGTTAAAATATTGCTCCAGTTTAGTCGAGTCACAGCAAGAAAAGCACCAAAAGAGCCATAATGTCCCTCCTGCATCCAACCACCACTAATCAAGTCTAATTTTAGAACCTAAATTAGGCGATTTTATAGGGTGCATTTTCAGTTATTGCCGAAAAGTTTAACATATAAACCCTATTCTGTTTGAGAATGTGCAACCCAAGTCTTATAATACGTGTTAATTAGCGCACTTCCTGTTTGTTATTTTACGTTTTCTTGAAACAGGAGACACTTGTTTTTGCAGTGTCCCCGTTTTAAGATCCCATGGATCGGGTGACGGGGGAATAAGAGGGCAAAAGAACCAGCTGCAGAATCTAAGATCCAGACTTTTGGAAAATGCTGAATCACTGGTTGCCATGGCAATTGCATAGCTTTCCTACAGAGCGGGGTGAGGTGGCCAAATGTATTCAAATAGTGGCAAGAACAAAACAAACAAAATTCCCGACATTTTTTTGTGATGAATTGTGTTGAAAATTGTACGTTTGCATTATGTTGGTGTATGTTTTTAAATTTTTAACCAGAAGTTAGAATTTCCTCATATTTTTTGTTACATTAACTAGCATGTTGTTAGCATACTATTGTTGTTTATAGCAGCAAGATAAAATAAGTTATTCTACCAAATTGACATTAGTGAATGAGATGCAGGTGAGTCGATAAATGATGAGAGAAAATTCCCCAGATGTCAGATATCATCATTTATTACTAGCTAGCAATTTTATAGCAAATTTGTTCACATTAAGCTAATCAGCTCTCGATATGTCAAGTTCCACTAAATAGGAAACATACATATTGTGAGAAGGCCACTGGAATAGGGTTTCCAAAAAGTAAGTTTTCATTAAAAAAAGCAGTCATACTTTGTGTGCAAAAGACAAATGAAATAGAATACTTTCTTCCTATGTTGGTCACAATTAGTGGGAAAATGAAGATGTAGTTGCAAATATGTCAATCCATGTCCTTCATGGTGTCATGAAGGACATGGAAGTGAGGGATGGGAGTGTTGAACAGAGCGACTGATGTTTTCCCAAGTTGTTTTTGCCAGTTTATTCATGGTTTCTACTGGTTCGAGTCGAGCTAATTTATCTGTGAATTTAACACATCTGGTTGTACACCTGAGCAGATTTAAAAGACTAGACGCCAAACAGTTTTTTCCATGCATGCTAAGCTAGATGAAGGTGCCACCTTGCCTCCATGGTTACCAGTGGTTAGATGGATACTTTCTCCAAAATACAATGTTTGATATTTTTCTAATACTGTAATGTATATAAACGTTAATCTTCTTACCTGTTAAAAGTGTTCGCTGCAAATCAGCGGTTACACCGAGGGCTGACAGTCATTATGACTGACGACTAATATCCATCGCTGGCATATCTTTCCTCATTAAAAGTTACAAAATAAAATGACAGGTTTGGTTTTCATCCTCGTGCAGCTGATCACACAGCACCCTATGAGCATTTTTAAAGTCAAATCAAATAAATAAAAGCGATATTAGGCTACCAGACATCTCTTTTTGACCTAAAAGGAGGCATTGGTTGTATTAACGTCCGTCATGGCGGAGTGGGCGGAGTCCTGGAGAGTGTGACGTCTCCTGTAAAGGTTGTACAGATCCATCAGGGTTTGAACGGTGCAGATTGAGTGAAGTTTATTTGACTTTAGGTGGGATAGGCTTCCCTCAAAAACAAACAGGACCGACTCTGTTTCCTGTGTGTTTTAGCAGCTGTGACCTCCTGTATGACTCAGTTTGACCTCATCTTTGCTGCCTTTGGGGGATTCCTGCTCCTCCAGTGACAGGCGGCAGGCAAGTGGATTGGAGTCACAGCTACTTTTAATGTGCCGTTTAAATGAGAGTAGAATTAGGTTTATGGTTCCTCTCTTTCAAGTTTATAGGGACATTTGCAGTGCAGGTGCCAGACAGAGACAGACAGATATGCTGGACAATGGTTTCCACACACTCACACGTTTACACACACCAGATCGTGTGTGAGTCCAACAACAGAGAAAACACAGTCCTTCTGGCCTGCCGGAGCCAAACCAAGACTTGGATCCGAGGATTTCCATGACTCAGGAGCTGAGACGATGATTTCCTTGTTGCCATAGATACCTCCAATGACAAAATATTGTCAGAGAAGTATTCGTGACAAAGTATTTCAGCAGCTGCTCTATGACCAAAGAAATGTAGTCGTAAAAGTCCTATGGGGATTTTGAAACTCTTCGTAGTGTAATTAGGTGAAAACTGAGACAAAGCGACTTTCGCTTTGTTCCTCCGGACAGACAATTGTACCTGAGAATAACACAGAATCACTGAGTTTTAAAGGGGAAATAGATGTAAACAGATCCACGTAACTGGAAAAACTAACGAAGAACAAAAAGGACATTTAACTTTTGGATACAGTTTAAGATGAACTGTAAAATAAATTTAAAATTTGAATAAAACTCCCAAACTATCAAGAATAGTTGAAATAACTAGTAATGATGAAGCATTTCTAAAGAAAACTCACATAGAGCTCTGGAAGAAATGAAGAGACCACTGCACTGAACCCCACTGAAAACCTCCTGGTTATTCCACCAAATACTGATTTCTGAACTGTAAAACATCAGTATTGTTCTTTATAAATGAATATGAACTTGTTTCTTTGCATTATTCTGGTCTGACAGCAAATAAACACTAGGTTTTTACTTGGACTTTCAGTAATTCATAGAATAAAAGAACAATGTTCATTTTATTCAAACATATATACATAAAAAAGTAAAATCAGAGACACTGATAATATTAACTCTTATTTTTTTCCAGAGCTGTATATATAATAAAAGTGGTAATTTACCAGTTTATTTCTTAGTCATTGAGAATCAGACAGATACCTATCTATCTGTCAGACACAGATAGATAGGTAAGGACATTCTGACTTCTGTAATGCCAATAAATATTTTCTTAAGTTATTTTATAAAGAATTAATACAAATCGCTAAATAATTCCTTCAAAAGTTTAATAATAATGAAAAACTATTATTTCTTAGTGGATGCCGTAAACATTTTTATTGGGTGAAAGTGTTTTTACAGCATGCAAATACATTGTTGTATCTGTTGTCTTTTCATGTGACAACAATGAAGACAGTTTGAACGTTTTGAGTGTGCAGCTTGTGTAAAGGTGTAAGTTTGGTTTCTTAACCATTGGACAGTTACCAGCAGCTTGTTTTGTGAATCTACCTCTTTAACATGATCCTGCCTGCTTTTGGGTCCCAAAATGCCAGTAAATATGACATAAACATGATATTCACATCCTTTATGACTGAAGGCAAACTTCTGACTTAATTGTGCGATGGTGCTTTCCATGCTATATTAATCTGCTGCTCTGAATGCAACTTTGGAAAAAGTCCAAACCAAACTGTCTTGATAATCTCAGGAATTAGTTTTGTCTAACTGGGGCTTTTATTTAAAAGAGTTTATTTCTTATACGAGAGTAAAAATGTTTTCTGAAAAACAGTGAGGATGGAATAATTTAGCAGAAATAAGGAGTTTTTAAAAAGCAATGTGTCTGAAATACAAATCAAAGTTTTAAATGAAGGCATTAAAAGTATTTTTTCCAAACCGGGTCCATTTACAACGTCTGAATCCTGAGAAGAGTTGGACAAAGCAACACAAACTGTGTGCAGAAGTAGTCTATCTGTGGCGACTTAGCCACAGTGAGGGGTCAGAGGTCATACTGGCTGGGGTTAGCTTGGATCACTGGGATTCCCCTTTGGTCTTTATCCTCAGGACCCCTCTGTGAGACAGGTCAGCCATATAAACATCACACTGGCTGCCCCTTGCTATGCCTGACAAATAATCACAGAACAATAGCCGTGGCTGCTTCAACCCGCGATCGCTGCTTGGTGGCTGCCTTTGAGGCTCCTTGTGATTCATGTGTTCACTTTCTTTAAACCTGTCACCAACCACCCAACTGAAGCATTGATCAGCATAAACGCGAGTCCTGCTTGCTTCCTTAGAATCCATTCAATAGCTGCATTTCCATTGATTATAGGGTTGCACAAATTTTGTGAAAATAAATTAGCTTAATGGAAACACGACAACTCCAATAACATTAAATATTTTTGAAAAGTTTTTACGTTAGAATGAGGCGGTTTTTTGGATGCATGCAAACTGGAAACACTTTCTTCGCATCACACAAGTCATGTGATCAACAACCGGATGTTACTACTGGCGGAAATGGTGAAAAGGACAACAGGAAGTTGATGGAAAATGATGACACGGGATGTTTTTCATTGACTTTTGCACAAAAACTTATTCAATGTTATTTTAATTGTGTTTCTTATTTTATACAAATGTGCACAAAATGTTAATGCACATTTTGCACTAAAGCACAACTAGGACGTTGAAAACACAACTAGGAAGTTGTATGAGGACGTTTTTTAGAGAGTTATTGCGTGAACAAACTTATTTAATTGTGATTTTAATTGAATTTCTTATTTAATTTCAACCAAAACTGTAAAATGTTTTTTTCAACATTAGCAGAATATTGACAAAGTTTCAGAAATGCAAAAGTGTAAAAGCATGATTTTTACTGTCTATCGTGTGCAAAATCTTATTCAGGTGTGATTTTACTTGCGAATCTTGTTTAATAGAAACATCTCAATTGCGAAATTGTGGGGTTTTTTTACATTTGCGAAATGTCGACAAAGTTTTGTAATGAAAACTCAACTAGGAAGTGGTGGGAAGATGACGGCATGGCATGTTTTTAAAGGCTTATTGCATGAACAAACTTAATCACATCTAACTTTAATTACTTTTAGTATTTACTGGAAGCACAGCAATTGCAAACTTTCAAAAAGTTTTGCAGACTTCTGTGATGGAAACACAAGTGAGGCGAAAGCATCGGCCAGCTGCTTGCGGACATGTTTGTGTCTCATTTCTCTTTGCGCTCTCCACTTTTTGATTCTGATCCTCCTAATTAAACTTTGAGAGTCTGCGAGGCTCAGCGCCCCCCCCTCCTCGTCTCCACAACTTTCTCACAGAGAGCACAAAGGCCTGGAGGAGGCTGGGAGAGGGGGACAGACAGAGCAGGGAGAGGAGCCAGAGAGCGCGAACAGAGGAGGGATTCATGGTGGCTCTGCTTCGCTCCTTATCAGTATCCTGCCTCTGTGAATGAAGCTCTTCAGAGGAGCAGCTCGCCCTTCGATACCCAATACGTCTCCAAAGCTATCTTTGAATCCCCACTGCGTGTGCGCACACGCACACACATGTAGGCTTCATTTCCACTACAAATAAAAGCAGTGGACGTGGGGATGGAAATGCTCATCAGTGGATGTAATGGTGCAGATATGATGGCCGCTGACCGTCTCCTCAAATTCCATCGTTTTTTTTCTTGAAAGACAGTTTCTTATCAAAATAGATCTTTGCTTTAAAGAACCCAAAGAGACATTGTGTTGTTTCCAATGTGGGAGATACCCCAGTTTGGAGAGTACCAAAGGTCAAAGGTCAACATCCCCAAGATTTTATGGAAAACAGGATTTTGTAAATAGAGGATGCAGACTTTTGGTTCCTCTGATAGAGATCAGTTAAAAACCTTAACTATCAAACTAAAGTCAAGATAAAGAATGTCCTCAAAGAGTTGATTGTATCAAAAAGTGTTGACAAAAGTAATCATAAGCTTTTAAAATTTGAATAAAGAGTTGTTTCTTTAAATGAATTAATATTAATTATACTTTCACATTAATTTAACCTAAGTATGGCCTAAGTTTCAAATCTCTGCCTGGATAGTTTTTCTTATTTTAATTATACAAAGTTCTTTAAATGTCCTGTGAGCAAACATATATTTGCTCATTTCTCCATAACAACTGGACCTTTCAATATCTACCAGTTATTTCCATAATTTACTGTCTATTAAAAGGGTATTTCATCAGAATAAACTGAGGTAAAACATGCTCCCTGCTATGGCAGGAGTAAAATTACCGTAATAACCAGATATTGGCTGGAAAGTGCAACGTCTCTCCTTTCAGAAACCGTTGGAATTTTTCAGACAAAGCAAAGTGTCATAAAGTTACGGTACATTTCGGCCGCTAAGGGTTAATTTGGAACAATACACAAAACAGCTGGTTTGATCGATAAAAATATATTTAAGCTCTCTGCTATCTCAAAGGTTTTATTTCAAGAGTCTAGGGGAGACATAAAAACTTATGGCGGGCTGGATTTGGCCCGTAGGCCTCGAGTTTGACACAGCATCCCCGAATAAATATATTTTTTTCTGCATAATGTCTGGGGGGAAATAGCTATTACTTTATTACTTTTTTAATTCATGCAGAGCAAAAAATTAATAAAAAATGATGACATGACTGAATAAAATGTTTTTCTGGCCATAAACAATTTTATAAAGTAAATTAAAACTGTTTTTAGCTTAAACTAAAAAAAAGTGTGTTGATGCTTTAAAATAGCAATTTTTGCCTATTTCTTACGTAGAACCATAAATCTGGCTACCTGATACAATCTGTCATACCAGATTTTTATGGTACAAATATCAAACTCAGCTCCCAGATTAAGAAACCTAACCAATAAATAAATATATATAAAAAATTAGCTATAAGTATAAAGCATAAATATACACACATATACAAAAATATGACAATGAATAAAACAGCTAAAAGTTAAATGAATCTGGAATTAGACTTGCTAAATGTGGAAAGATACAGTTTGTTATACTGAACCAATAAATAAATGAAATATTGCAGCTTGGTGGATAAAAGTCATTGGCTGAAGAAGACAGGGATGAACACATGACATGTTGTCACTACAGTTTAAATGACCCAATGACTGGTAGTGACAAGCTTCATTCCCAGTAGATCTGGCAGGAGATAAAGGATTAATATGAGAAAGAGAATTTCCTCCCTGCACGTAAGTACAGTGGAGGATCTGTGGTGCTGTGGGCTATCTAAGCCTTTTTTACAGCTCTGGGAGGTGATTCTGCTTTTCCATTTTTATGTTGGTCCACTACACGCAAAATGAACTATATTTAATATGATGAAAGTAGCAGGGTTATAAAGTATTGTATTAACACAACTTTCCAATTAACTGCCTCCAGGGAAGCCATCAGTGACCCGCCGACCCCCTCATCCAGCGCCATTCCTCCGTTCTTGCTCTGCTGGTGGAAAGGTGGGTGCTCCACCAGCCTCAAGCTCTGATTGTTATTTCTGTTCAGGCCCAGTAAAATCCTTTCAGATCTTTGGCCTTCTAAATGAAAACGACAACTTGCCGGATTTATTTGTTTTGGGAGACGCGGACGCCGAACTGCTTGCAGGCCTGAGCTGGGGAACCGTGATGACAATGTAAATTCAACGGTTCAAGCCCAAGTCATGCCATGGACCACGATGTCATAATATTGATTTATGGAGGCAAACAACACTAACTTCCTGACATTGAATAACGCTGACACAAGTTCTGATTTCCTGACCCTGTTGCACATAATGCACGGATGCTTATTTATCCAATTCACAGTAGCCCTTACTTAGTGGCCTGTGTGTAATGATGGGAACTGTTGTGCAGCTATGCACTGGTTAGGTCCAAATAAAAGAGAGGGATATTGGGTATCCTTGCTTATTTGCGGTGTGGGTAGCCCACTCCCCCCTTCTATCGCCCACTGGAGGCTGTTTTGCAGATGAGTGGAAGGCGAGGGGGGGTTATATTATAGGATATTAAATGATAATGATGGGTCTGGAAGCGCCGGGTCTATGGGAAAGTGGTTGGTGTGTCTCGCTGTGGCCCAGCCTCAGTTCTGAAACTCTGGAAGGCAGAAATGGGTCACCCTGCCGCAGAGGATCATTATGTCAGGGGGCCAGGGGAGCGATTATAAAGCCAGACCCCATCGACCATCACCCCAACCCTTCCTTTGGTCCTGCTCTTTTCTAAAACCCAAGGTCTGCTGACCAGAGATGCCTGCCCTTTGGAAAATGGTTGTAGCCGCAGTCGCCGGCCTCCACCTCGTCGCCATGTCGGCCAAGCATCTACAGCATTGAGCAACCTTGAGGCACAATGGAAACCACAAGAATCAAGACAATGAGGAGCAGAGAGCGAGGGGCCTCAAGCTGCAGCGCTCATCCCACTGAAGGGAGGATGTCGGAAATGGAAAACTGGAGCGTAGATCACTGCACGGAGCAAAACAAGGAAGGGCAAAGAGGGAAGCGAGTAGTCGGCATATTACAGAAAACACCCAAAGCTGCATGCTGTGTTTTTTGCATGTGATGCAATCTTGTCTTTGACTGCTCAACGTTTGTTGGTAAACTCCATTTTAATCAAACTCTAGTCTGTCTAGAAAGTCTAATTTATTTGGGGAAGTGTGAAATGTGCAATCAAACTCTGATGTGGACCAAAACACCAAACTCTGGTTCATCTACAAACCTAGGTCTCAGTTCGGTTGAAGTGAACTCTGGTGCGGTTCAAATAAGCAGATCAAATACTGCTCCAAAAGCAGGAAGTGGACTATAGGGCAATGTCTCCTGGGTAAAAACAACCAAAACAAATGTTTGTGTCATGGTCTATTACTAAAGACAAAAGAAAAATCCTACAAATGTTACAATCTGACACAACTCCATTTCTGTTTACATTTTGTGAAGAAGAAAGTTGAAGAAGAAAGCTGCACCAAGTGTTCTTCTTCAGAGGTTTTTATGTAATTTCCTTCAGTGGTTCTTGGAGCAGCGTCACTACAGGCGAGAAGGTGATTTGTTTGACTCATTGAGTGTGAAAGTGAGCCTGAAAATTTAACAAATGTTTCAAATTTAATGTTTTCAATTTAAACAAATCTACCGGAAAACGGGATGTTCAAACACCCAAAACTTAAAGTAGTATTCAAATTTCTAACTTTATAGAAAAGGTTATCAGCATTAAAGCAGTGCAGTATGTAACGGAAACAAGTTATTTTCTGCGCTCAATCCTTAAATCTAATCAAATTCATTTACAACTCATCACTTTCATCCATTGTGGATTCTGAAGTAGCATACCTGACCCATCAGGTATGTGGCATCCTGCATGATGTAATTTAAAATGATTCCACACTCTGGTCTCTTTATTGTACACATCCTTGAACTTGTTTTTGATTCAGTTTCAGTTTTCTGTATACAGTAAAAGTCTATCCCCTCACCTTGACTTGGTCATATTTGCACATTTTACCTGCAAAAGTGCTCTAGGTCAACCAGTTTGAAGGGACATCTCTCGTCTCAAGTGGTCATCAAGTGACCCCAAAGACTCTGTCAAATTTACCTTGAACTTTGACTCTACCAATGTATTTGGTCTCATCTTCAGCTCTTCACTGTTGAAAACATGGCGGCGGTTTTCTCCCACTTCTAAAATATGAACTACTTTGTCATGATCTCAGAATTACCACATCAAGATGTTTATAGAGTTTGAATAGTTTTAGAAAAAGTTGTAAACTGAGCTCTGCATATAGCTTAGTCAATCAAATCACTGGTATAGAGACATCAATGAGGACTGAAGAGGTCCAATTGGCTGCTAAGAAGGTGACCAGTCTAACACTGTCAACCTAATAAAAAACGGCAACTTAACTGAAAACAAAGAGCTACTCCAAAGTACATCTGGATTTCTGCAGTTTTATTTTACAGACGATCTCTGAGCCCCAATGTGAACATTATGGCTTTTCCTAATAGGAAACATGTCATGCCAACATTCATTGCCCCCCAGAGCTCCCTCCTCTTGTTTCTGCTCCAGTGTTGCCTCACCCGCTTGGTGGTATTCTCTGCCCAAACCCAACCGTCTAGCATGATCCCATATAATTAAGCTGGTTTAAGGCCAACTGATCCCCTCGGAAAGCCTTGTCTTCCATACATTCCAATTAAAAGCGATTACACACGGCGGTATTTACTGCTCAGAGGCCTCTGTTGGCTCTTCATCACCCCGCTCATTGGACCCTCACCCACCACCCATTCCCATGGTTTCAGCTGTCACCCACCGCCTCAGCGCATCAATCTCAGGAAGATTGGTTTCTTATTTTCCCTTGGTGAGCTGGTATTTGTTCTCATTGCTCCTTTTGATATTTTCTGTTTATGGCTTCCTTATTGCTTATTTGCATGAACACAAGTTTATTCGCTAAAAGATAGAGGCAGAGATAAAATCTTAAGCCAGTTTAAATCCTCAAATCTTGTCAACTTTCGCTCAAGACACTGCCACCCACCGCCCACAACCCACCGCCCTCCTTCTCCTTATTCTTCCTTTGAGAAATCTCTGCAGGGAGCTGAATAGAAGGCCCGCATTTCCACATGAAGTGAGCAGCCAGAGGCGATCTTCTCTCCCCTGGAAAGTTTACTTTTCTTCTGGTTGTGAGAAAGCTTAGTGGGACTATGGCTATGAATATGCATGCTGCAGAGCCCCTTGTCAATCAGTCAAAGTTCTACTAAGGGGGGGATTTGGGCTGTTTTCGCTGAGGAATAATTGTGAACTCAATATCTTTCTAAATGTTCCTGCCATATTTGTTTTCTGCTAAATGTTCACTGGTTCACCGTTATGTTTCTTACATCACCCATTTGTATTTGTACAAAGTAAAAGTCTGTCTGTTGTTGGAATACCTGTGCCTTCAAGTTGAGTGTGATTGCAATGATGGAGTCTAACAACTGGACATTTTACGGACATTCACGATAAATATGACAGCCAGTCACTCTTGAAGCATCAAGACAATACAAGTTAAATTGTGCAAACAAACTTGTTTATGTTGCTTGAGTGTTTCTGTTTGGAACTATGATTGTGTTTCGATTGCAAATGTGTGCATAATTTTGTTGATATTACGTTAATATTCGTAAAAACAATTTCACAATTGTGGTATTGACATTAATAAGAAACAATTAAAATCACAAACAAATATGTTTGCTACCTCAATTAGTCATTAAAAAATATGCTGCATCATCATTCTCCTACCACTTCCTGTCGTCTTATTCATCGTTTATGCCAGTAGTAACATCTGGTTGTTGATCATGTGACTTGTGTGATATGAAAAAAGTGTTTGAAATGCAATCATTTCAAAACAGTTGTGAAAACCACCTCGTGCTAGCATTTGAATATTTTTTGAAATTGAATAGTTTCCATTAAGCAAATTTATTCTCGAAATTCCAATTATATGGTCAATGGAAACAGATCTTGTACCACACCTGCTAAGGAGATGCGCCAATTTTGAAAAAAATAAAATAGTTTTTTGATCAAACGTTTTGGTGCTAGGATAAGGTGGTTGAGATTAATTCGCAAAGCTGCAATGGAGACACTTGTTTTGGTATCACCAGTCACCTGATCTACAACTGGATGTTACTACTAGCAGAAACTACAAAGAATATGACAGAAAGTAGTTGGAGGATGATGGTTTTTAATGACTTGTCGCATGAACAAACTTTTTCACATGGAAACACAGCAATTCCAAAATTGTGGGGAGTTTTGACATTAGCAGAATATATATACAAAGTTTTGTGCACATGTAATGGAAGTGCAGCTAGTACAAGTAGAATTTGTTTGACATAATGTAAAGAAAACATGGCTCCATCTGCAGTAGATTTGGAATGCTGTGCTCTTACTGTGTGTGTTTGAGTTGTGTTCAAATATCTCTAATTCCCAACAAGCCGGAGTGAGAGAGTGGGAAGATTTTTGGTTCTACAGAACCGGTCAAAGAAAATATGTTTACTGTTCTGTTGAAACAGCAGAGGGAAGTTACTTACAACATAACCTCTGTAAAACCTCTGTGTTTCAGTTTTTAGAGTTTTCCATCTTTTCTTATCGGAAACGTGAATATTGTCAGAGGAACCATGTATCCTGGTGGTAAGCAGTATAACAGACCCTCACTAAGTTCAGGTGGGATATTAAAAAACAATCCAGAAAAGTGCCAGGGGGGAGAACATTTAGGAGATTATCAGATGTCAGAGCGCAGCACAGTGGCTTTTATTATGATAATTTTGTAACCTTGGAAACACACATTCAGCAGGAAACATGGCATTGACATTATAAAGTGATCGTAAAGGAATGTGTTTTTGAACTTCTTACTTTTAAAAATCAGATTCTTTTATGTTTTATTCAGCTGGCTTTGTTTTTGTGTTCTTTGGAGTCAACCAAAATCTCTCCAATATGGACAGCACCAAAATATACCCAGAAGATTGTAACATTTGTGTGAAATCAGTATCATATGTGGACAAAAGAGAAAGAAATGTATGTGGAACAAACAAAAACTAATAGAAATGAGAAGAAACAGGTGAGGGCCGGATGCTGAGATACCGTGAAACTGTGATATTTTTACTGAAAGCTGTCATACCGTGAGAATCCCAAAGCATTGTACAACAAAAAAAAAAACTCAGCTGGGCATCAATCACAGGCGCATAACTCCATGCACTCACAATGCAATTCAAATGCAAATTTTGCACAAGTAGCAGGATTAAAGGCCAAATATACGCCACACCTTCTTCTTCTCACAGAGTCTCCACATGTGAGCTGGCCATGTTTTACATCCACGTAGCTTTGTGCCAGAATTGGGCAGAAATTAGTTTTATTTACTTGATTTACTAACAGAGTGGGTTTTGTTTTACTTTTAGTTGAGTCATGTTATTTTTAGTGATTAAAATTTTTAATTTTGCTGGGTAAAATGAACACTTTTGAAAACCAGTTTTGCTCTTAAATTATTGAAAAAACAGACATATGAGCTCAACAACAAATATTTACTGTATTAAATCTTTTATTTAGGTGATTTAACCATCAGATTGGTGCAAAGTGTCGTTAAGTGTTTCAGGAACCTTTGATCAATCATGTCACTGCTTTTAAAATGTGGATGCTAACATTAGCATGGGAACCATCCTCTGCTACATGTTTAGCATGAAGATGCTATTTTAGGCTTGAGTTGGCTAACTCCTTTTAGAACATCTTGCACACTATAATACTCTTTACTAGCGTCCCATTAAATTGTTTTTTGAATCAAAAATTAATTCCCAGTGGACCAAGAGAAGTGGTTTTGTCCGTCGCTTTTTTTGTGGATGTCGCTTGTGTGTCAGTTTTATGGGTGTACTAGAAACACATGAATATAAAGGTTCCAGCTTGGGACTTTGGTATGGAAATGTATAAAAATGCAATTAATTGTGTTAAATTTTCTAATGCTTTAAAATGTGTGTAAATGTGTAATTTCTGGCTGCTCTATCCACCTCTGCTGAGCTCTCGTTTGCATCTGTATGCACCGTTTCCCCCCTAAGGAGGCTCATCCTGCATTGCCTCTGTCTGTTCCCACCTCCCAGCTCCTTCTGAAAGGGAGCCAGAATTGAACCTGAACTGATTGAGAGTCAAAACCAGTTGCCAGCGCAGGATCAGTGGGGCGGAAGCAGTTGCCAGGGTTCTGGTTTGTTGCCTGGGAGTTGTGCAGTGTTAAAGCCATCAGGAGGCCTTACCCTATGAAAAGCTGAATGGGTGTGGCAGGACAGAAGATGACTCCTGGGAGGATAGCCCCACTGTCAAACAGCAGCAGACTCACAAAAGAGCCTTTCATTGGGCCATTATTGCCCCCCACATACAACCTCCACCCTAAACTCCCATCCTAATCAGGCCCATTCAGAGGCACCAACCGTGGGGGAATTTCTCCTTAAAGTAGAGGAGTGATGAGGCAAACTGAGAGAAAGGGAGCAGAGACATGGCGAAAGCAGAGTGACCATCACAGCCCCACAGAGATGGCTCCAGACTGCAGCGGCTCCCTGCAGAGACTTTTATTACGAAGTCAACAACTACCTCGTATTTTCCTGAACCTCCCTGGGAAGAAACCTTTCTCTTTTTTGTAGCACTATTTACTCTGTAGTAGTGGGGAAAAAAGCACATTGGCGTCTAAAAATAGCCGACGCTAATGTAGCCTAAACAGCCACGTTGGGAGGAAATCAGGGCGAAAATAACTGTGTGTATTTGTGTTTGTGCAGACACGTAGCCGCAGGTACAAGCAGCTGTGAGGATAAGCAGCATTAAAAGCACAGCTCTGTTTCCTGTCCTTAACTGGCTAATAGCCGGCAATTACTGACTTTTTTATTATGATTGCAGCAATTAACTGTACAGCAACACAGAAACAATCGTATATTGCCCAATCTGTCTCTTAGTTTCTCTCAGTCAACCCGTCAGTAGCTAAAGGTTTTCCAAAAACCTTTCACTGATGTTTTCAGGAAACTGAGGTACAGACAAATAGCAGGAGGTGAAAATACATTAAAAACAAATTAAAATTTAAACATTAAAAGGAAACATTAAATAACTAAGATGAGGAGAAAATTAACTGATGAGCTGCAAATGTAACTGTCACTTTTAGTTGTTTTTTTTGACCCGATAGCCCGGTAGAGTCGTTTTGTTTGCAACATTATTTCATTTTCAGATGGAATAGTTTGTTTCCATACTAAATTATGTCAAACAAACCAAATCCTTTAAAAAACCTGTTCCCCTCCTCGCCTATGGTGGCGCAGCACCAAGAACCACAGAAGGGAACAACATTAAAACCTCAGAACAAGACTGAGCGGAACTTCCTTCTTCATGAAATATAAACAAAAACAGAAAATATCTGTGTACAACAGCCCTAATCTCTGGGTTCATGAATCAGGAGATCGACAGGCGGATTGGGGCAGCGTCTGCCGTGAAGCGGCGCTGTACCGGTCCGTCGTGGTGAAGAGAGAGCTGAGTCAAAAAGCGAATCTCGATTTACCGGTCGATCTACGTTCGATCGACCGGTAGACCGGCAGTTGTAGCATTTCTCTGTTGTCTTTGGTAAAAAGCCATTTCTCCAGCTAGAGCTACAATCACATTTTGTTTTGGTTGTATTTACCCACAATGCCCTGCATCACAGCCAACTTACTGCTTTTGGAGGGTTCAGTTCAACCGAACCGAGACGGATCAGAGTTCGCTTTTTTGATCCGCATCAGAGTTTGACTCAACGTTCACACCTCTGTAAACAACCCAGATTTTCCAAACAAACAAACTGAAGTTTGATTAAAGCGAACTAAACAGGGCTGGTGTAAATGCGCCCTAAAGCACAGGTTGGTGGTTTTCACTCAAACAATGCTTTATATATTAGTACAAAAATAAAAACAGCAGTCTGATCTACAATAACTAGTAGTATCATTCCCTTCTTACACTTGAGGTTTCTCACAAAGAGTCTGGGAACCAAACCTTTCTATCACATCAGCAGCATTGTAACTCTTCTAATCAAACTTAGGATGCTGACAAGACCTTTGAAACCTAAAATACAGGAAACCATCATTATTTCCATAAGCTCCAACAGGATGGAAACATTCTAGAGATTTATATAAATGCAACTACAGCTGCAAGAGACAAAGTAAATACTTTTTCAGGTTACACAACTGATTTATAAAATTATGTCTTGTGAGTCTTGTGAGTGACTGCGACAGTTCGACTTCAATCTTGGCCTTTAAAAAGTGCTACAAGTACGGAGCCTTGGGGTACACCACATGGTTTCTTTGTTCGGTCAGATTTATGCCAAAAGACACAATGCAGTTCTGATCTACCAGCTAACATCTGAACCAGTTGTTCAGGATTCTGATCCAAGTTGGTGATTTCTAACCTAATTAACCAAAACAGGACTGCATTTAAAGAGTAAAAGCTCATCTGTAGGTTAACCTGTGTGATTAGAGAGATGCATGCTGGTTGCAGAACAGAACAGCTTCTGAAAATACATAATTTCCTACAGAAATATTTGCCTAAGTGTTACGTAAAATATGGGCCTCTCTTTAGTCATAACAATTCATTCAATAGAGATTTGACCTCTGCAAATTTCAGAGCCTTTGAAAAATAATCTGAGTTAGGAGAATAATGAGCCATCTCCAACATTTCAGGTGCAGCACAGCTAAAACCAGAATCCGGACTGCTAAAGCTTTTAGTCTGCTTTCCTTTCTCTCTCTTTATTTTCCATACTTCATTTCTTGCTTTCAGTTCTCTCTGTATGTCCATTTTCCACAGTTGGGATAATAAATCCAGGTTTAATGTCTGCCCAAAACATCTGTGCTGCACTAGTAGGTCAGCTCCTTAGATCCCATTACACAACTACTGGCTACACTTTCCAACTTCAGCAGGACAAACTACGTCAAATATGTTTCCGCAAGTCAGAATGGAGCAAATTAAAATTAACATAATAACATCCAGCATTGTTTTGCATTTGGATGTTTCTTCAGGTTGATTAAAATTCAGAGGAAATAAATCAGCTTTTGTGGATCATTTTGTAAATGTCTACAGCTAAATCATTAAAAGAACTGTTGAACCTTTTGAAACCGACTGGCCTGCTGATTTCCTGGTTGTGAGTAAGAAGTTAGGGAATGTGAGTGAGTCACTTTCTTTGCTTTTGTGTGTGTGTGTGTGTGTGTGTGTGTGTGTGTGTGTGTGTGTGTGTGTGTGTGTGTGTGTGTGTGTGTGTGTGTGT
>CAEGAF010185178.1:0-13080 GCA_903067075.1 Micropoecilia bifurca
ATTATTTACATTTTTATACAATGTGAGCTTTCTGACGAACTCACCTAGTCCATCTTCTTTCATTTCCTTGGAAAAATATATTTTGCCACGTGATTGCGACTAGTCGACTGGCCCAGAAAAAAGTCATTGCAGAGACAAGAATCGACTAGTCGACTAATTGGTGCAACCCCTAGCATTAGCTGCTACATCTTTAGCATGAGAAGCTATTTTCAGCTAGCATAGCTTTGCTAAAAGGCTAACTCGTGTTAAGCAGAAATTAACCCTCAGTGAGCTGAGAGAAGCAGCTTCATGGCTGCTGTTAGCGGATGCAGCTTGTGCATCAGATTTACTGCCATACCAGAAACACACGACTAGAAAAGGTTCCAGCTCGTGATTTTTTATATGTAAAAGAAAAAATACAATTAAATCTATGTAATTAATTAACCAAAATCAACAAGTTAAATTCTTAGTCCTGGTTTTTATATGTTAGATTCTGCAGTTCCTCTGGGTCCAGACTGAAGTTCCCTTTGGGCCGGTTCCGGCCCGGGACAGTAAGTTATTAGAAAAAAGCCTGTCTAGACGTTTTCTGGCCTGTTTAATCAGACTTTAGGGATCCAACCTGCTTCAGGATGTTCTGCTCTCTCATCAGTTTCTGCCGCTCCCTGTTGGGTTTGGACATCACCACGTCCAGAACCGGCTGGCCGCTGTTGGCCACGTCGGCCACGAAGAAAACCACGTCTTCCAGCAGCTTGATGGCGAACCTGAGGACAAGAAACACCACGATGAAGCCTTCACCGCCACCGACGGGCGGGAGATTCGGGTCGGAACCGGCGGCTTCGGGTCGGGCGTAGTTTGGGATTGGACTCGGCTTTGGATGGGATTACCGGCGGTCGTTCGGGCTGATGAAGCCGGAGTTGAACTGGCCCACTACGGTGGCCAGCATGGCGCTGGCGTCGTTGGCGAAGTCCAGGTCGCGGATCTCCATGACAGGAACGGAGACGATGGCGAAGGCCTCCTTGTCCTCCTTGGTGGGGCAGGTTCCCAGCTGCAGGGAGACTCACCATGTTCACTCAGCAGAGACACAGAGTCGCTCACCGGGGGTTCCTGCCGGACGCACCATGAGCCTGATGGGCCGCTCCTCGTCCACGTCGATGGGAACGTTGGTGCTCTGGATCCAGGTGTTGGTGCACAGATGTCTGAGCCGGACGTAGGAGTTCCTGAAGCAACAAAAACATGAAAACATTTCCATAGTCAGCTTTTCTCTGAGCCAGAAACGAGGCGACATACACAAGGTTTTCAATAAAAAGCGTCTAGAAAAATTCAGATTTCATCACACTTGACACACTTTGACACACTTTGGATCCAGTTTGTTTCCTTCTGAAGTAAAGATGCTGTAAAATAATAAACTGATATGGTATCATTTTAGCTGAAAACTTTGATTTATATCCTGTTAATCATACTCAGGCCATTGGGATTGATTAGCGTTGTTTGTCTTTAACCGTTAAGACGATACTATTAATACTTTTTATTAAAAGACATTTCTGGTTTAAAATGTGATATTTTTTATCGCTGTATAAAATATACTGGATCTTAACTGTGACAGAATAATCTGAAGGTGATCTGTCGTTTTTGACAGGTTGCAGTTCACTCCTCTGACCACTTGGTGGAGACATTTTCAGCTTTACGCTCAGAACATCATAGAAATAACTGCCCACATTTACTGAGGACATAAAGGTTTGATCCCAAAACTGGTAATACATCTGTAAATAAATAAATTATTTGATAAAGTAATTCATGTTCCAAATAATCAAAAACATGTATAATTTTCAACAGTACTGATTCCACAGTATCACTTCAGTTTTCCATTGTATTTCCTATCTTATCGTTTTATTAATTTCCTTTTTAATTTCATGATTTATTTTTTATTATTTAATCACATTGTTTTAATTTTTCTTTTTCCCCATGTTCAGAACTTATTTAATTGTTTTTAATTTGTTGGCACAGTCATTAATTTGTTTTAATCAGTCATTGATTTAATGTTTTCACGTTTATCATGTTCATGTTTATTTACAGATTACAAAGCATGAAAAAACTCCAATGGTTCTTGTTTAGTTAATGTAATATTTGGCACACTTATTTATTTTTGTATAGAATTTTGTCAGGAATCGTCCTCCATATATGCTCTGTAGCTCTGTAAAATCACACTACCTGATGGGAAACTGAGATATTAATTGGTGCTTTTTGCCTTCATATCAGATTTGTTCAACAAACAGTTGCAGTGAAGCTAAAACATTTTTGTTTTTCAAGCAGAGATAAATTCAGCTTTGATTTGAGACGTGTCTGGACTTTTATTGTGAAACAGCGGCAGGAAGTTCCTCACCGCGGGACGAAGGAGTCTGTTTTCTGCAGGGTCGTCGGGTCGAGCTCGAACAGCGAGGCGATGTCGTTGCCGTGGGGAACCACCACCAGCTTGTACTTGATCCGTTCGCCATGGAAACGCTTGCTGCTGCGGCTGGCGTCCATCTGCAGAAACACAAACCTCCCAGCGTCTGTTTCGCTCGGCGTCGCCCCCTGGTGGCGAGGAGAGGAAACTCACCGAGGACGACAGCTCAGGGTTGTCCCCTTTGTAACCCGGGTTCTCCTGCAACAACAACAGTTATTTCCAAGGATTTCTCCATCCAGCAGCACTGAGGAGTAAAACACCTGCTGCTGGGCAAAAGTCTTGGGTCGCCCCTGTAGGACTCCTCTAAACAGATTTTAATATAATGACCACATTTTCATAATTTGCACAAATTTAACTTGTGACCTAGTTAAATCCCAGCACTGTAATTTTTTTAGCAGAATATTACAAATAATTGTGACAAAATCTTTCTACAAATCAAATAAAAATAATATTCAACATAGATTTTTGTCAGCTGAATTACTTAATAACATCATTATTACCATTAAAGTAGCTCTGATGTTTCTAAAATAAAGTAAGTTAAAGTTTATCCATAAAACTTGCTGCAGAGAGAAGAATGAAGCAGAAACATGGTGGTTACCTCGGCGGCCAGGTAGTTTCCTGTGGCCAGGTGTTTGAACCTGTACAGGCTGTTCCAGTGTCCCGCCCCCCCGCGGCAGGGGTCATGGTGGACGACCTGACGGCCCAATCAGGACACAGACAGCGCTTACAGGTGGAAGGTGAGTCAGAGGGAGTGTTTGCTTCTTGTTTCTGTAAATTTGCCACCTGACTGCTTCACCTCACCGCCGACTCACTGCTGCCTCACAGCAGATTCTCCTCCAAACGTCAAACACAAACTGTGTGTGATTTATAATCATTCCATCTTTTTGTTTTTAAAAAATAAAATCACAAAGAACATTGTACATATTTTATTCTTCATCTTCTCCTCTGTGTGTTTATCTGTTTCTGTCGTTTTTACTAACCTTATGGGACCAAACCTGGTCCTGCTGCAGTGTTTAGATCAGAGGTTCTTAACCTTTTTGGAGGCACCAAACCCACCAGCCGACACAAAAATACTTTGCAGTATTATTAGTAAATGTATGAGCTGTGTTACCACCACTCACCACTAGAGGCAGCACCAAACCCCGAAAAGATGCGACTAAGGAGCAGATTTAGACTATAGAGTTTGGTAAAAACTGTGAGTTTTGCTGAAGTAAGTAAAGACACAAGTTCAAATCCCTGCTGAGAGAGAATCTCCTCCAATCAGGCTCCTCCTCAGCTCTGATTGGCTGAGCAATGTAACCTGATCCTCTGCAGTAGTGATGGCAAAGCTGGGCGTCATCAAGACTTTACACAGGTGAGTCTTTACCTCAGAGGCTCCGCCGAACCCCTGGGGTTCATAGAACCAGGTTAAGAACCACTGGTCTAGGGTTAAAGGTCAGCTTTAGAGGGAATGTAATCCTACCTGATCCATCTGACCATTACTGGATTGGATCAGACCAGTAATGGTCAAAAAGAGATTCAGTAAATAAAATGATTCCCGTCAATGGAAACTCTTCATTTGTGTAGAAATACCAGCTTGTGGAGTGTGTGTGTGTGTGTGTGTGTGTGTGTATGTGTGCCTGTTCATGTGTGTGTGTGTCCATGTGTGTGTGTGTGTCCATGTGTGTGTGTGTGTCTCTGTGTGTGTGTGTGTGTGTCCATGTGTGTGTCTCTGTGTGTGTGTGTGTGTGTGTGTCTCTGTGTGTGTGTGTGTCTCTGTGTGTGTCTCTGTGTGTGTGTGCCCATGTGTCCATGTGTGTGTGTGTGTGCCTGTCCATGTGTGTGTGTGTGTCCCCGTCCATGTGTGTGTGTGTCCCCGTCCATGTGTGTGTGTGTCCCTGTCCATGTGTGTGTGTGTCCCTGTCCATGTGTGTGTGTGTGTGTCCCTGTCCCTGTGTGTGTGTGTGTGTGTGTGTGTGTGTGTGTATCCATGTATCCGTGTGTGTCCCTGTCCCTGTGTGTGTGTGTCCCTGTGTCTCTATGTGTGTGTGTGTGTCCCTGTCCCTGTGTCTCTATGTGTGTGTGTGTGTGTGTCCCTGTGTCTCTATGTGTGTGTGTCTGACCTCGACCTCCCACAGGGCGTTGGAGCTGGTGGCCGATGTGGCCGACTGTCTCAGCGTCGTCCTCAGGAAGACGTGCAGTTTGGTCTTGTATTCGTCGCAGGTCAGAAACTTTTCCTGCTCGGCGTGAAACAGGCGGACGACGTCGCCCTGGAAACAGCCGGGGTTAGAACCGCGTTTCCCAGGGTTCACGCTGGCCTGTCTGACTCACGCCTTTCAGGACTTCCTCTCGGTGGTCACTGAACATCATGAACAGGTTGATCTTCCAGCTCGTGTTGCAGTTCACAGAGTTGACCTGCAGGGGGAGGAAGACCCACGTCAGACAGCCGCAGCTTGAGGAAATTATGTTGACGGTTATTTTTTAATCTTCTTTCGTGTCTTTATTGGACTCATTTTGTCTCCTTTACCATAATTGAGTTGTTTTTGTTGCTCGGTTCGGTTTGAGTGCCGTCTGAGTCTCAGATCGTTCCTCTTATTTTGTGTTTTTGTTCTGATTTGTCTTATTTTGTGTTTTTGTTCTGATTTCTCTCTTATTTTGTGTTTTTGTTCTGATTTGTCTTATTTTGTGTTTTTGTTCTGATTCCTCTCTTATTTTGTGTTTTTGTTCTTATTTTGTGTTTTTGTTCTGATTTCTCTCTTATTTTGTGTTTTTGTTCTGATTTCTGTCTTATTTTGTGCTTTTGTTCTGATTTCTCTCTTATTTTGTGTTTTTGTTCTGATTTCTGTCTTATTTTGTGTTTTTGTTCTGATTTCTCTCTTATTTTGTGTTTTTGTTCTGATTTCTGTCTTATTTTGTGTTTTTGTTCTGATTTCTGTATTATTTTGTGCTTTTGTTCTGATTTCTGTCTTATTTTGTGCTTTTGTTCTGATTTCTGTCTTATTTTGTGTTTTTGTTCTGATTTCTCTGTTCTGATTTCCGTCTTATTTTGTGTTTTTGTTCTGATTTCGCTCTTATTTTGTGTTTTTGTTCTTATTTTGAGTTTTTGTTCTGATTTCTGGCTTATTTTGTGTTTTTGTTCTGATTTCTCTATTATTTTGTGTTTTTGTTCTTATTTCTCTCTCATTTTGTGTTTTTGTTTTGATTTCTGGCTTATTTTGTGTTTTTGTTCTTATTTCTCTCTCATTTTGTGTTTTTGTTCTGATTTCTCTCTTATTTTGTGTTGTATATTCTCCTGACTTCCCGTCTTCCTGCCGTCTCACCTCCTTGCAGCCTGGATGGTCGCTGAGATCGTAGTTGGAGGCGTGAAGCGGCTGTCCGGCGTTCACCGGGTTCATGATGACTTTATCTCCCACAACCACCTGCAGCACAAACGGCACATTAATCAGACTGAGCTTAAAATGTTCTGAATGAAACTGAACGATGTTGTTGAACTTTAAATATTATTAAACTAAAATCACATAAAATTACAGCTTTATATGCAAAATTGGAAAAATCTTTGAATTCAGTTTGAATTCCTGCTCAGACTCTTTGCATTAAAACGAAAATTAAATTAAAATCTATGACAAGTTTCTTTTTATTTCAAGTAAATTCTCAGAATAAATAAAATACATGTTAAATTTGATGCTGTACAAATAAAAAAACACTTTTCTGAATGTCTGGAGATCAAAAGATTTAATAAATATTTATTTTTATATAAAATATTTTAAACAGTAAAAGTAAAATAAAAATTCAATGTGTCCGTTTATAAAGCTAATATGCTAAAAAATGCTATTTTTAATAAAATTTAATTTTCTGAAGTATTTTTGAAGACTTTTATATTTTGTTTTATTGAAACAAAAATGTTTCATATTTGACACATTTTATATATTTTTTTTTCATTTCTGAAAATATTTAATGAATCTTCATAAACTGACGGAGTAAATCACCACGAGTCAGCAGCAGCCGTCACGTAGTGTAGTAGCTAACATGTCGTAGAGGTCACGTAGAGGTCACGCAGAGGTCACGAGTCAGGTTATGTAAAGGTCACATAGAGGTCAGGTAAAGGTCACGAGTCAGGTTATGTAAAGGTCACATAGAGGTCAGGTAAAGGTCACGCAGAGGTCACCAGTCAGGTCATGAGTCAGGTTATGTAAAGGTCACGTAGAGGTTATGTAAAGTGTCACGTAGAGGTCAGGTAAAAGTCACGTGGGGGTAATCAGTTAGGTTATGTAAAGGTCACGAGTCAGGTCATGTAAAGGTCACATAGGGGTCAGGTAAAGGTCACGTAGAGGTCATGAAAAGGTCACATAGAGGTCAGGTATAGGTCACGCTGAGGTCAGGAGTCAGGCCATGTAAAGGTCATGTAAAGGTCATGTGGAGGTCACAAGTCAGGTCATCTAAAGGTCATGTAAAGGTCATGTATAGGTCAGGTAAAGGTCATGCCGAGGTCATGTAAAGGTCAGGTGGAGGTCACAAATCAGGTCATCTAAAGGTCATGTAAAGGTCATGTGGAGGTCACGAGTCAGGTCATGTAAAGGTCATGCGTCAGGTCATGTAGGTCATGAGTCAGGTCATGAGTCAGGTCATGTAGAGGTCATGTAGAGGTCATGTAAAGGTCATAAGTCAGGTCATGAATCAGGTCATGAGTCAGGTCATGTAGAAGTCATGTAGAGGTCATGAGTCAGGTCATGTAGAGGTCATGTAAAGGTCATGAGTCAGGTCATGTAGAGGTCATGTAGAGGTCATTAGTCAGGTCATGTAGAGGTCATGAGTCAGGCCATGTAGAGGTCATGCAGAGGTCATGAGTCAGGTCATGTAGAGGTCATGTAGAGGTCATGTAGAGGCCATGTAGAGGTCATGTAGAGGTCATGTAGCGGTCCTGTGTATGTGTTTACGTTGTCCCCGTTGGCCCGGAGCTTCCAGAAGGGCTGGATGAAGAGCCAGGACCCCTCGTTCCCCGTCCCGTCCAGCGTGACGCGCATGGCGTTCTTCTCCAGCAGCGCCGGCAGACGCTTGTTCACCGTCAGGTATTTGTTGCTCTTCATGTGGAGAAGCTGCACATGTGGAGAGAGAGAGAAGCTGGTTCACCTGGCAGGAAATTATGATCCATCTGAGACTCATCATCATTTTGCTGTTTTCGTCCCACACATCCAATCTCTCCACTTCCACCCCTAAAGGCTTCGGATCGTTTTCAGAGCGTCTGAACGTTCAGGTCCGTTTAATCCGTCACTAACGTGAGATAGACGCCATTATTCTGCAGCAGAGGAAGAATCTGGACCTAAACAATCAAAATGATAATAATGAAAGAAGTCTGAGTCAGCGAACGCATCACAGTCCAACTCCACCACTTCTGGTCCGACTCCAAGCAGAACCGGGTCAGAACCGGGTCAGTCAGTGCTCCAGTAAGGTTCGCTGCTGTTAGCTGTTAGCTTCCTTCATATTTCTGCTCACAGTTCCAGGTTTTTCCTCCACCGATCTGCTCCCAGCTGCATCCGCTCCCCTGTAATTAGCTCTTCTGGTAGTTTTATCATCTCAGCTTAATTCACCTCCTGCCTCTTTAATCCAGAGCGTGTCGCTAATCTCACCATCCCATAATAACCGCCCAGTTTAAACATGAGGCGTTTCCTGTAACCCCTCCACTCCTTCATCACACACACACACACACACACACACACACACACACACACACACACTGCTGCCTGTGAGTCAATATTGACGGAGCTTCAGAGCCGTAAGTTTCTCCAGATGAGACGCGGTGAGGAGCGAATCCTGCTGCTCCGATCAGCCCAGATTAACATAATCTGGACTGTAGACACACCAGTTAGGCTCCAGATTAACAGATACCCTGAAACCATGTTAGGATCCGGACTAACAGCTAAACCCCCGGACCTGCTGGTCTGGACTCTGTAACCATGGTTACCGGCCCGGTTCCTATCCCAGGTGCTTCGGTTCGGCTCTCTGATGTCGGGAGGCGGCGGTGAATCACCTGGTCGTCATGGAAACGGCCCGTCCGGCCAGTAAAAAGTGAGAAAAACCCATTCATGAGCCGCTGTTGACTCGACATCGCCATGACAACCGGATTCTCCAAACTGACTGCAGGTAGGATACTGATGAGTCAGAGCTGCTCCACACGACCACATTCACAAAGGAACGTTTGAAAAACATTTATAACCTGGTGAATTATGTTCCTCTGAAGACAAACATGACCTTTGACCTCCGTAGGGGAGCTGCAGTAAGCTGTCCTGGTTTAAAGGAACCAACAGTTGTTGTCAATACGTATCGATCACTTTCCATCCGGAGCCGATCGGTTTCAGATCAACAACATTTAAATGCTTTCTGTTCTCATTCAGACGTTCTGATGATGAAGATGAGGATCTGATGGCCTGGAGAGAAGCTCTGCAGGGTTCAGAACCAGAACCAGAACCAGAACCGGGTCCAACCTCAGCGTGTCGCCGTGCTGCGTTCGCAGGAAGCGCCGGTTACCTGGACGACGGTTCCGTATTTGACGACGTCGCCATGGACCTTCCTGTTCTCCGTCTCGTTCTGCTTCTGCTCCAGGTTGGACGCGTGCTGCAGAACCAGAACAGAACCAGATCAGAACCAGAACCAGAACCTGCTCCGCCTGCCCAGCCTCTTACCTGCAGCTTCTGCAGCAGAACCACGTCGGCGATCTTGTCCTTCTCATGCTTGGCCTGCTTGGCCTTCCAGTACTGCTTCTGGGCCGAGTAGCGGCTCATCGGACACACCTTGAACAGGCAGTCTGGAAAACAGCAGAACCGCTTTAGAGCTCAGCTTGGGCTGTGGGGCAAGAACCGAACCCAGAACCCAGAACCGAAACCGTCTGACGGACAAGAACCGAACCCAGAACCCAGAACCGAAACCGTCTGACGGACAAGAACCGAACCCAGAACCGAAACCGTCTGACGGACAAGAACCGAACCCAGAACCCAGAACCGAAACCGTCTGACGGACAAGAACCGAACCCAGAACCGATGGCATCACTGATATTATGATCTCATTATTCCTGGAATAAAAGTTTTATTCTTGTAAAGGAGTGAAATTAATCTGGAGGCGTCTGAGTTTATTGGTGGGAATTTTCTTCTTTGTTGTTTCCCAGCATTCAGGTTGCGGTGCGTTCAGGGCGTGTTGCGTTCAGGGCGTGTTGCATTCAAGGCGTGTTGCATTCAGGTTGCGCTGCATTCAAGGCGTGTTGCATTCAGGGCGTGTTGCATTCAGGGCGTGTTGCATTCAAGGCGTGTTGCGTTCAAGGCGTGTTGCATTCAGGGCGTGTTGCGTTCAGGGCGTGTTGCATTCAGGGCGTGTTGCATTCAAGGCGTGTTGCATTCAGGGCGTGTTGCGTTCAGGTTGCGCTGCGTGTTGCGTTCAGGTCGGGTTGTGTTTATGTCGTGCTGCGTTCAGGTTGCACTGCATTCAGGTTGCGCTGTGTTCAGGTCGTGTTGCGTTCAGGTCGTGTTGCGTTCAGGTTGGGTTGCGTTCAGGTCGGGTTGTGTTTATGTCGTGCTGCGTTCAGGTTGCGCTGCGTTCAGGTCGTGCTGCGTTCAGGTTGCGCTGTGTTCAGGTCGTGCTGCGTTCAGGTCGTGCTGCGTTCAGGTTGGGTTGCGTTCAGGTTGCGCTGCGTTCAGGTCGTGCTGCGTTCAGGTTGCGCTGTGTTCAGGTCGTGCTGCGTTCAGGTTGGGTTGCGTTCAGGTCGGGTTGTGTTTATGTCGTGCTGCGTTCAGGTTGTGCTGCGTTCAGGTTGCGCTGGGTTCAGGTTGTGTTGCGTTCAGGTTGCGCTGCGTTCAGGTTGCGCTGCGTTCAGGTCGTGCTGCGTTTAGGGCCTCTGTGCTCTTCGGTTCTCTTCTAGTGCTGACAGGACCTGCAGCTCTGAAGGTTTTCTCAGAAATGTGATCAGAGCCTGAAGCTCAGCTGGAAACTCGCCAGCAGACGCTTGTTTTCATTTCCCTGCGCTGTAATTGGCCCTCCAGCCGCTTCCTGACTCCTCCTCCGTCTTCTGGACCCGTCCTGGTACCAGAACCAGTCTCAGCCCAGAGTCCGACTCAGAACCGAGACCTGGAGCCGTTTTAACGTCTGGACCGGAGTGAGAGGAACCCGGTCAATATTGACTCTCCTGCAGGATCCTGGGTGTTTCCTGCTTCCACTGTGTGTGTTTGTCAAACAGCAGATAGGTGTGTGTGTGTGTGTGTGTGTGTGTGTGTGTGTGTGTGTGTGTGTGTGTGTGTGTGTAATGTTCTGACTCGTTGCTTTGGTCCAAACGGGTTCTGATCTGTTTCACATGGCCCAGCCACTCAGCTCTGTTTGTTTTTCACATCATCTACATTAAAAAGCCTCTAAAACCAGATTTATGTCAAAATAAATCATTAAAATACATTTATTTATTGTGGATAACACAAAAAATTAATTTAAAATCCCTTTTTATCATGTTTTTGTGGTGGGACTTGATTAATTTTTTTAATCAGTTTGCAGGGTCTCAACTTTCAGTTCAAAAATCATTTTTGTTGCTAAACTGTTGAATAAACAGACAGAAACTCCAAACCAAAATATATTTATAGTTTTAATTTGTTCTTCAACCATCAAATTATTTTCTATCTGTTCATCTTTCCAGAGTTTCTTGATCTTCTTTAGAAATCCGGACTGTGCTAACATTAGCATTAGCTCCTAAATGTTTAGCATTAGCTGCTAAAAGTTTAGCGTTGCTGCTAAATGTTTAGCATTAGCTGCTAATTGTTTAGGCTAGCATAGCTGGGAGGCTAAGTCATTTTAGCACAACTTGAACACAACACTAGTCTCTTCAGATCAGTTTGGAAGCTGTTTCCATCGCTGCTGGTAGCCGAAGTAGCTGATGTGCGACAGATTTACTGATGTACCAGAAACGCTGGCATGTAAAGGTTCCTACCGGTTAACATTTTTACAGCGTTAAAATCCTTGTAACGAGTTAATTTAAATGATCGGGTTAAAGTCCACGTTGTAAGGAGAAAATCATCATATTTAACAGATAAAACATCCGACTGGATGAAAGAATCATTGTGATTCGTTTTAAGGAATCAACGAACTTTTCCAGAATGTTCTCATTAGTTGCTGATGTTGCTTGTGCATCAGATTTATAGCCGTACCAGAAACATGTTACAAAGGTTCCCATTTGATGGACAAAACATAAAAAACAAACAACATAACGATAAATTACGTTTTAACATGTTAAAATCAACATAGTTAACTTTTTGTTTTATTTATTTATGTCCTAAAATCAGATATATAAATACGTCAGCATTTCTTCTTCTGTTTGACATTAAATCAATTAAAGCTTTTCATGTTTAGTTTGGATCAACTCAATTATTTTTAGCTGTTGGATTAATAATTCACAGACTTTAATTTATATTTTTTATTTCTATCCCCATTTTTCATGTTGACCTGCTGAGCTGCCATTTATTTGAATTATTTTTCCAAGTTGTTAATTTGTCATGATGGTGCAGTGGCTTATTTTACTGTTTGTTTCCTGTCAATCTGCTGCTTCTGTTGACCTTTGACCTGCGGCTGTTGGACCGACAGTAAAGGACATTTCTGGACGTTTTTCTGGATTTTTCCAAGTTCCTCCGGTGGAACTGGGTCGGAACGTTTTGACCTCAAACAGGAAAGTTTAACTCTGACCGTCTGAATGTGAAGTTTCAGCTGTCAGTCTGTGATCTACTTGTAAACTGGACCGGCTCCCCGGTTCCCCCCGGTTCCCCCAGATGGACCGGCCCCTCGGAACCAGCCGGGCCCTGGCAGCGGCCGGATCCCAGCGGGTCGGAGCTGGACTCGCTCTAAAGGAGATATTTCTGTTCCTCATGCAGCTTTAATGGCTTCCTCTGGTTCTGACCCAGGAACCGGCTGGTACCAGTTCACAGCTTCTCAGACTGGTTCTGACCCATTAGTTCGTTATGACACGGTTTGTACTTAGAACATGTTTTATATTCCAGCTGAATGAACTGAACCAAGCAGAGGAAAAATTTAAATCTCAGAAATGACACGTTTCATCCTGAAGAGGAAAAAATTCACTTTTCATTTTTATAACTAATTATACATATTGATCCTTTAATCTGATTCTCATTATCTTGGATTTACTTGTAATTTCCTCTCATTCAGACCCAACATGGGAACAAAACGACGGTTTTCCTGCCGCCTTTAATGTTTCCTGTCTCTGACAATGTGTGATTCATAACTTAACCTTTAGTAAATGTTTTACGGTGTGAAACGACAACGATGGAAGCAGAAAATGATTAAATAATTTGTTTTGGAGAGAGGAAGACCTGCAGGAAGCTGTGTGAGGCTGGGAATCGAACCGACAACCCGTCCTCTGCACATGGAGACGACCGGAGACCCAAACACGTTTCGACCGTTTTTAATTTGAGGTTTAGGTTGTTTCCCTCCTTCAGCCGGTCGACCCGGTTCTACTGGAACCAGAACATCAGCTCCACCTCCAGCTGCTCTGGGTCCAACCAGCTGTTCCCCTCCTGGCTTGTGGGGGCGCTGCACCAACAACCAGCTGTTCCCCTCCTGGCTTGTGGCGGCGCTGCACCAACAACCAGCTGTTCCCCTCCTGGCCTGTGGCGGCGCTGCACCAACAACCAGCTGTTCCCCTCCTG
>CAEGAF010185183.1:0-25513 GCA_903067075.1 Micropoecilia bifurca
TATCATTTGTCTCTAACTGATTTTTATTTTAGTCTTGCATCTAAGGCAGTGGTTCTTAACCTTTTTTGAGGTACAGAAACCATCAGTTTCATATGCACATTCACTTAACCCCTCTATAGTGATAATTAAAATATGTTTTTCCCCCACTCCCAAATTCAAGACATAGGGTGACCCAACTAGAGTCTAGTTGTTTCACCCCATGATCACTAAGTCTTCTTAAAAGGTAGAGTCTCTGAAAACAGTTCTTCAAAATATAGTCAGTGTTTTCAGCACAGTTGAGCTGACTGTCCAGGAAGGTATTTAAAATTTGCCAGTTTCAACAGATTGGCCATCTAGAGAAACTGGAACCACTTTAATATTTTGTTTAGATCTTTTAATTAGCTCTACATTCTTAAGAAAATGAAAAATTAATAACTAATAATGTCTTTGCGGTGTTCTGATTTAGTAATGTAACTATATTAGTTGTGTTACCACCGCCATGCCACTAGAGGCAGCACCAACCCCGAAAAGATGCAACTAAGTAGCAGATTTAGAAGTAAACAGAAAACTACAGAATTTAGTAAAAACTGTGAGCTTTGCTGAAGTAATTAAAGACATAAGTTCAAATCCATGCTGAGAGTGGAGCTCCTCTAATCAGAGCTCCTCCGCAGCTCTGATTGGCTAAGCAATGTAACGTGATCCTCTGATTGGCTAAGCAATGTAACATGATCCTCTGATTGGCTAAGCTATGTAACGTGATCTTCTACAGCAAGTGATGGCAAAGCGGGGCGTCATCACGACTTTACACAAGTGTGTCTTTACCTCCGCGACAGAAGCTCCGTCGAACCCCTGAGACCGACTCACCGAACCCTTAGTGTTTGATCGAACCCAGGTTAAGAACCACTGATCTAAGGCAACAAAAAAAATGGTTTCACAATTAGAGAATTAAAGTTCAGCACTTGTAGGTTTTACAAGGCAGATATGAAAATATTAGATCAGGATGTGACATCTTAACACACATTCTGAAAGAAAGACTGTTATTTTTTTTTACCAAAAAAGAAAATAAATCTTTAAATTATTCTGATCAACTTGTTTGTGTAAGCCACACATCCTGTCATATTCACATATGTGATCCACTGATAAGAGCGATCTTGATTTTAATGCATATCTGTCTCTGAAAGGAAAATCCATGTGTTGATGTAAAGTATTACCATGTGTTTTAATTGAGTCACTGCTGTGACTAGTGAGGATTCTATTGTAACACAATGAGCCTGTTTTTGTGAATGAGTAAAGTTAAATACAACCTTGATGCTGGTTGTCCCATTCTAAGGCCATAGTGTTGTAAAAGATGAAAAGCTTTTATGCTAAAAAGCTACAAAGAACAGCTAGAACATTTCAGTGATTTAAGGTTTTCCTTTTGTGCAAAACATTCCATACAGTCATGCATTGCCTACCAAACTAACACTGCCTTTTTGTTACATAAACTGCTGCAGCATATCAGACTATAATGCACTCAATAAGCAATCTGCTATTAGCTCACTGAACAATTCGCCTCCATTCACTCTGAAAAAGACCTGGGTCTGGTGATAACATTTCACACTACAGAACATTCTTTAATGGACACCATTTGTAACCGGAGAGGATTATCCACAACATTAGTGTGTAAAATCCTTGTCTGATTGAGGCGAACATAGTTGAGAGGAGTTTCAATCAGCATTTAAAGAAATGCAACTACAGTAAATCTACTGTTTCCATGAGAGTTTATTACAAGCTTGGCTGCATTGCAGACAGCATTAGGCACAAAATGGAAATCTTAGCACCACCTGATATATTGTACAACACACTCTGGATTTAAGAGGTGCAACAGCATGAGATTGAAAATATTACTGATACCCGCCCAAGGTGTCTTGAGGCAAGGCCTGAATAAATCTGGACTGTGTTTGGCTTTTATCAAAGTTGACTTTTTATAAATGCTACAGGGGAGGACGCTACATCAAAATGCCTCTATTCTCAAGGGGGAAAGCTTTCTGAACCTGTCTCACATCTCACCATTGGAAGCTGCGCTGCCCTTTGAAAGAGTAGCATTTATATAGTATTTTTTTAAAAACCCAAGGCTAAGAAGATGTAAATAGCTAAGAAGGACATAGCTGCTGTCACGCTGCCCTTGGATGAAGAATATTTGTCTGAGAGACTGCGGCCCCTGGGTGAACTTGGCATTTGATAAAATTTGTTTGGTCTCTGGCCTAATAGTCACTGAAGGGAGTCTACATCTCTGTCAACATTCTATTAGATGATTTGTTTTATTTCATTTACCCAATATTTTGACGTTTCTATTTTTGTTAGACCACAAACCACTGTAGATATTTGCAATTTAAAACGTTATTCTGCTCGCATATGTGTTACAGTCATTCAATCTGTCTGTTTTGTGCCATGGATAGTAACACTTTATTTATGCGCAAACATCAGTCTGTTGAACATACAGTCGTGTGAGCAAAGAAATATAAACATATCATACCATAAGGTAATTGCACCTTGATATTCATGAAAATGTTATGCAAACATATGGACATTTTTATTTATTCATTCATGCAGTGTCTGTGGCTGAGCATTTAGACTTGTGCTTGCTCATATTATAGAGTGAGCAGAGGCTGGACTGTTTTAGTTTTTATTCTATTCTCGCCAAGGATTATAATTGAGAGAAAATCTCAATATTCTATGATAATTTTTTTTTTTATTGTTGTCCTCTGTTGATGGAAACTCTTCATGTGGGTGGAACTCTTTTGCATTGTGCAGTTCTGAAGTTGTGCATTGAGGCATTAAAGATCTGCATTCCTTTTTCATCATTTGCTTGTTTTTGGTTGGACAATCAAATCTATCAGCTGCTAATCTTGATATTTTTTCCTGTGACTTTGTACAAATTGGAACCTGCCTCCATTCACTGTTCGTGCAACGTCTGTCTTCTCCAGTGACATTATGAAGTTTACTTTTGCAATAATAACACCATGGAAACTCATCTTCAGAAAAAGTACTGCTGTCCAACTAATTCTGTCTTTTCACCTGCATTCAGCCAATATTTTACTGCTTCAACTGTTCATTAAGACTTTGAAAGAAAGAACAAAAAGACATCTCCTGCTCAATATAGCTCCTGAAAAGATTCAGAATTTGATTAACAAAATAAAAAATGTCATTAGGCAGCAATCCTGTCAGTTAAAGGCAGTTAAAGCAGTCTGAAATGTTTGACACAATTAAGCTGAGACCATGTTTCAGATGAACTACTTTCAAAGATTTTTTAAAGAAACAGAAGGATGTGTAGAAGGAGGCTAACAACAAAGAGAATCTTACTGCACTGTAGATCAAACCCACATTTAAACATGGAAGTGGGAATATTCATCTCTGGAGGGGGACACTTGGGACTTTGCTTATAAAACTTACAATAAAGCTTGATTTCATAACTAAAGAACAAAGTTACATCTGAGTAGTTATTTCCCAAGTTTGACTTTGATGTGGAAACTCTATAAGGAAAGTCTAGACCTTAAATTACAAAATAAAAAAAAATCTTGTTGGTTATGTAAGGGTTTTGCAATCTGGAGCATGTAAATATATTTGTGGGTCCAAGTCTGTGAAGAAAATTCACACAAGCTTTACATCACTATACCAGACAGACATTATGAAACAAGCTCATGAGAAAATCATTCTGAGACCCTGATTTATAAATAAATCACTTAGCAATGTTCTATATGCACTACGTCGAATTAATCATGTTTATTGATGAATATGCTCTGGTCGAGTTGTAAGGAAGGATAAAGAAAGACAAGAGATGCCAGATTTGGGTGCGTACGTTTAAACATTTTTAATGCTAAAAATAATTTATGAATCAAAAGTAAGCACCCTCTTGAGAATATTTTTACTGATCTTAAAATAAGTCTAAGAATTTCTTAGATATGCAAGACATTTACTTAGACATTTGAAAGCCTTCTTTTCAGTAAAACCTGTGCAAATGGAACTCCAAGCCATTGTTTGAGTGATCTAATAATATTTTTTTCCCCACACTAACTTTTCAGAACCTCCCTCTGACAGTATTCCCCTGTGATCAAAGGTGCTTTGTCAGCAGTGCAGACAACTGACACCAGGTCACTATGACTCCTAGTTCGAAGGTAGCAATAATACACTCCCTATGGCTCCGAAGACATCATTCTTTCAAAGTTGCAGCTCACCAATTAGATTAAAGATGTATTTGACAATGGGGCTAGGGGGTCACTGGAAGAAAATCAATATTAAGTCTCCAAGCAGGATTCCAAAAAACAAGTACTGTCAGCTGGAGATGTAGTATCTTACAGAGACCAAGCAAATGATGCTTTGGTGTCCAAAAAGTCTGTTGACGCTTTTGGTTGTACAGAAGCAAAGACTGCAGAGCAGTGGGTGGTATGCCCTTACAGAGATACTGATTTTTTTTTGTCCCACTTACCATCAATTACATTGTGATTTCATTATTGTTATGCCCTTTAATTTTATAAGAGTAATAAGGCTTTTATTTTGAAGGTCAAGATAGGTCTGGGACAGGCAATCAGTCTTTTGTTTACACCATCGACATCACCGTCTGTAAGTTTTCATTTAATTTTAAAGAGTAGATTTTATTTAGTGTCTTATTTGTTAAAAATGTGTGTTTTGTTTTAACTTTTTTGTACTCATAGTAGATGCAGCTTTTTTATTTATGTTACAGTTTTGTTAGAGTGCTTGGGTCACTGGAATAAACAGAAGCAAAGAACCTGTATCTTGATTCAAGTGTTCATTCCAGTGGAGTTAAGCTTACTGCTGAATTGCGTTGTTAAACACACAAGGAGAGCAGAATAATTATAAACTGAATGAACACAATAAGCATTTATAAAATGATAATTTCCTTTAATTAGGAGGAAAAAACTCTGTGGCAGTAATGCATCCATGGCTAAACTATGATTTTATGTTAACGCAAAGCTGAGATTAATTCCACTAGCCACAGGCACATCTGACCTCTGTTTGACCTGCAGACTCGAGAGGACTTAATAGAACCTGTCTTAAACATTAAGTGCATTTATTTATTTTTTACCTTTGATACTTTATCTTTTAGTTTTTATACTTGCTGCAAAATCAATTGCCCATTTGGGACACAAATAAATCTGAATCTGAAGTAGGTTAAATGTTCTAAAGAAACTCAAGAACAGATAAGAAATAGATTTAACATTTAATATTCTGAAATGGATTTTAAAGCCATTTGAAAGGTTTTAGGTCTTCAGGGAACCACAGTAATACCTACCTAGTATCAATAAATGCTAAAAAGAAAGAAAAAAATGGCAAATCTTCCAGAAGTACTTTCTAGAAAACCAAGTTAAGTGCAGAAAAGTGAGTTGCAGCAATAGCGTTATCTCCAAAAGTAAACCAGCTGAACATAAAAAGGAAAAAAAAAACATAAATGGTAGCAAAATTTGTAAGTATTTTAAGTCCTTAGTATAATTGTAAGACCTTAATTGTACTTATTGCTGCAAAAAATGACAAAATTAGAAAACATGTTTTCTCCATCCTCTAGTGCCCTCCAGCCATCCAGACTACTGCCAACTCCAATAGTCCTACGTTTAGAAACCCATTAATATTGAAGCAAAATGCATCAATGGTTTTCTAATGTACAAAGCAATGTTCAAGTGGACCACATTAGCATGGGGGGGCTTGCACTTGTTCAGTATAAAAACTTGCACAGTCAATACGCATGGGATATCTATCAACCTGTTTCAGGTGAGGCACAATGAACCCAGTCAATGTGTTAACAGAGATCCTTCACAAATGCCACGCTGATCCTCAGATCCTACCATCTCACTACAAATTTCTACAGCTTCTTGTTTCTCTTTATGTCTGTCTCTCTATAACTAAGAGCAAAACTGATGCAGATGAAACGTCGTCATTACCCTCTCTCATTAGCAGAAGCTTTTTCCCCTCTCTTTTCCTGATTAGAAATAAATAAAGTAGTTCCGTCTAGAAAAAAATCAAAAAACTATTAAAAACAAAAAGCTAACATGGACTATTTATGTTATTAATTCTGTGCAGATAAAAAAGATGGCTATACAATCTAAACAATGTTACCTGGTGAAAGATTGACATAGGTAAGAAATCGACATGCACCACAGAAATTATTAAACTAGATTATGAGCTTAAAATGCGTTAACAAGGTAATTCACACAGGATGTTGTATGGATACATTGTAAATTATGTGTGTGTGATTTATGAAGATGTAAAGTTATACAACATTAATAAACACAAACACCAAGCAATCACTTATCGCGCCTTAGCAGGTTTGTGGAGCGTGCCATCCTTAACACTCTAGAAGGTCAATGGAGAGCTCAGTTCAGGATACAGTTCAGGCATAATGGGTCTTTTACACACTGAAATTAATCACAGACAAAGATGTGATGACACTGTTTTATGAGGATGCCTGCTCTCAAGAATCCTCAATGACGTACGTCTGTGGGACTTACCAAGGTCAACATTAGTTTCAGAAATCCCAAGCCTCATAAATGATCTACATAAGAACAGATAAGTTTGTGTCAACCTAGAAATTGTCTCATCCATTTATGGACAATGGAATAGAGAAAAACACAATATGTCAGAATGCAATTCAATACAGTGCAACTGGGTGTACAATATGTAAACAACATAGAAAACTGATCATCTATGCTTCTTTGCTCAGAATTGTGAATGTTGAACAAATATATGGAAGTCCAAAAATACATTATTGGAATTTTGGCTATGAAAATTATGTAAAAGAAAACAAACAAAAACAAATCCCTGTTAAACCTGGGATGTCAAAGGCTTATTCGACCTGATGTGAAGGGAGTTACAGGTCAGAAATGTCTTGGTTTTCCATCCTGTCCAGGATTTTTCTGACGTGTTTTGATCATTTACATGCTCTCAGAATAATCCTCTTACACCTTGAAGAGAAGGTCTCTACTGGAGGGCGAGGTTGGGGTCCTGCAACCCACACCGCTCACTGCAATTGCCTCCATCAGCCTGCTGGGGTTTTAAGATGCTGTTTGATGACCAGAAATTGCCTGATGATCAGTCAGGCAATTTCTGTTTTTTCCTTAAGCTACTTCCTGACTTCCTGATTCGTTTCTTTCCATTTGTGAAAGTTTAGTATCTGCATGTTTTTTACTCTTCTGATCTCCACTCATTTCTCTGCCCCTTAGCTGTTGGTTTCTATGCCAACCATGGATTGATTGAGTCATGACGTCTCTGACTGATCTGTTCTGGAAAACTCACCTTCTCTCTGGTCATCCTCTGAATCTCCCCCGTCCACACCTGCCTACCCATTTCTCTAATGCCCTACAGTTTCCTTCTGCATACCAAGTCTCTCCCTACAACGCCTCCTATTGGGATCATCTGGAAGACTTTTCTGGAATCCTTATTCTGGCATCTACTTCTACTGTTCAAAATAATCTATAAATAAACCTTTAAGCATTCCTTTTTATCATTCTGCCTCTACTGATTAATTCAGCAGAACATTTGACGTCTAATAACTAAGGCAGAGAGTTAACCTACTAAAGATAGGGGCAGGAAGTGACTGCATCAGAAATTTATGTTAGAGATGGTGTTGACAAATAGACATTCAGGATTTGCATGGTGGAAACGCATATAGGAAACTTTCTAGGGATGAGAATCTATACAGAGCTTTTGTGAGATTAGAGGGACAAATTTGTTCAACAGTTAATGAATAAATCAAATCAGTTGTCACTGGTGTTTACTTATGGTGTCCTTCCTTAAAGTGAAAAATCTCCACTGAATTGATAGAGAGGTGTCTGAGTCCTCGGCTGGGAGAAATAAAACGTTTCATTCATGACTGTTAATTTTCATTGAAAAGGAGTGAAAAAGAGAAGTCTGAAAAGAAAATGTGCCTCTTGTATACAGTCTGTGGCTGCAGACGCTAGACATCGGAAGTTATGCACCCAACAGAAGGCGATGCAAAAAAGATTGATGCATTAAAAATGTCTTCTGTTTATTCAAGGTTGCTAGACAATGTATGTTTTATAAACAAAAAGGCAAAATAAAATAAATCAGTTCGAAAAACACCCAGTATCTCGCTCAGTCTATTCCTGATAATTACTAAAAGTGCATGAATGCATTCTTTATAATCTAGGTTCAATTTTTTTCAACTTCATTTTGTTCTGACCTGTCACAGCTGAAAGTTAAACGCAACTTCATACATAGCATCTATATCTGCAGAAAATATGTCACATCGCGTTGACTGGCTGCAACCTTCGCTTGAACACAGTCTTGATGCAGACTCTAGACTACCATTTCTTTCTAGCTCATTTTCTTTTCATGCAGTGTTAAATGAGCTACTTTCTATGCAGTGAATCAACACAGCACAAGGACACAAGTCTGGCGGTGAAACAAAAAGCTAGACAGCCATCTCACATAACAATGAGACAAGATCAAAGCCACAGAGGAGAGCTGTCCTTATAAAAACTGCTAAGGTAGTGAAACTTTAAGGATTAAGTTGATCAACCTGCACAGCCTGATTTTCTTTAGCTTAATACACCTCAGATATAAACGGGTATATTGGTGTATATATATATATATATATATATATATATATATATATATGCAAACATATATATATGTCAGAATGTCTAAACTGATATGCAGTGTTTGCATATAATAGTATTTATTCAACTATCAGTTATCTTTCACCATAAGCATGTTTACATACCACACTAGTTTTAACTTCAAATATAGCCAAAACTTACAAGTTTTAAGTTCTAATAATTATTTTTTAATATGTAGTTGCTCTTGTTCTGAATATACCAGAACTTTTGCGTATATTTTCTGCTGATGCAAAATAAAGCAAGACCTAAGTTTACTAGTCAAATATCACTCAGTTTGGACCTTTTTTTTTTTTTTTAAGTGCAATATTACACTTAAGACTCCCCAAAATATTCATACTTCTGGCAGATGTTGTTTCAAAGTATTGCTTTGGTCTGCCTCCTCTGTATTTGCATGAATAGCTAACTGTTCACAAACTTGAGAGTTTGCTTACCAGGGAGTTATCTCTGTTGTTTTGCTGTCACTTTTTTAAAGTCAGGCAACAGAACATCGCATTATGCACTTCGTTCTGCACAAAAAAACATTCTGCATGTGTTCAAGTATAAAACAACTCTGAATTTGTTTGGTACACGTCTGAACCAAACCAATGGGGCTCTGCTGTGTATGAATGCATGTACTCTCATACCCTCAAATAATTATATACGAAAACATTCTACAAATGTGGTAATATTTTTTTTGTCTGAAAAACAAAAATGCTGCCAGTGTAACAGTGAATCCACTTTACTTGTTCATGTTTTTTTTCTTCCTGGGATTGAAGCAGCGATATTCTGGGGGAAAGGGTCCTAAAATATCCATGAGATGGATGGGCTTGGTCAAAACCTGGCCTTTGAATATCAGACGGGATGGAGCATCAATAATGGATTAACAGCCATCAACATTGCATATTAGATAGGGGAACGGAGACAGGCAACACCACTAAGGTGAGTGCCATCAGTAACCCTCCCCCGCTCCCTTAACTGGACCTTGAATGAAGATATGATTTTTCTGGGCAGGGCACAACATGTGCAGGAAGGTTTGGGGGTTTTAAGAGTCCCCCGTTATCCATCACTAAGCTGAAATCTTTAAAAGGTTTCACTTCAGTGATTTGATTTCCGAGAGCTTGGAAGCGGCCTGCTGTACGGATTTGTTCGGAATGCCTTTGCGCAGTCAATATGATATGAATCAGGAGTTTGATTCCCGAGTCCTTTGAAAGTTAATCTCAAAGGACCGATAACAGCCTGAATGTTGCTGTACAAAAATCATTACTGAGTATTCTGTCAAAGATGTGATCTTTGGCATTGAAGTAAACATGCATTTGAATCTAAGAGTAAAATGGAAATGAAGACTCTTCTTCTCCAAGAGGTTGTCATTTCTCCACAGGAAGGCTAAAACAAATACCTGAAATTAAATATCCATGAGGGAAAAAAAAAACATGAAAACTACAGTGATCAAACCTCTATTAAAAAAGCCTAAATAAGTCAGTATGAGCCTATTTCCAACCTTAGTAGCAATGATTAATTAAAATGGAGTTTATCAACAAATTAATGTTATTAAATTAGAAAAAAATCTCTCAAATGCTTTTCAGTCATTTGTTTGCCACACCACAGCAATAAACTTTAATTAAAAGGTTTTGATGACCAACAATTGATTAGAAAAGCATCAAAATCATGTCTATTTTAAATGTAAAATCATTTCTACATTTAACACAGTTGTTCATAATATCCTGATTGACACACCGAAAAAGTGAGTGTTGTGTCTATGCTTGAATACTTTGCGTCTTTTGGCAATCATAAATCTGAGCAAATGTGTTACATATCTGTTATCATACCCATAATATTAGTATTTTTGTACGTCACTGTTCCGGTGAACAGCTAGGTAACCACTCCCCTCTCCCAGTCCCCTTTGCTGCACCTTTCTGCAGCTCCTCTCTGCCTGTTGGTGAGGAGAACCAGGTGGACAGCTACAAATAGCAGTCACTTTCGGTGTGACTGACCTGTCACTCCTGTTTGAGAGCATGTGAAACAAACAGTGCCGGTAGCATGCAGATTCAGAACTGTGTAAAAGTTTCTACAATCTGTGAAAGAGACTCACAATGCTGCTGCTCATTGCTGAATTTCATTAGATCAGAAAATGAACTCAGATTGATTGTTGTATCCAATTGTTTCATCTTATTGAAGTAGAAAGAAGAAAAGAAATGTTGGTCAGAATGTTTGTGAAAATATTTAACAAAATGTTGATAAAAATGCTAATTTATTTATGGCTGTTGAATTGTAATATAACATTTGCTATTTATTATACTTTTGAAATAATTGGTTTAAAGGGTAAAGGGGTAGAAATCTGATTATTCAGAATGTATTTATCTTGTTAATTTCAGAATGTAATAGATGTGTTTCTGTTTCTTTTGAGGTGTTTCACCCATGGGTTCTGGACTATGTGCTGCATGTGCTATGTCCATGATATCGACATATGTCCATATAAAAAATAAAGATGAGTCAACTAAATTAAATGCTCTTTGAGTGAAATCCAGTTCAGACTTCACAGTGGAAACTGTCCCTTTCAAGTGGGGAATTGCACAGCAAACCAAACCTGAAAAACCTGACATCAGTATTTGCATTTACCTCATTAATAATTCAATGTCTTGTCTTTCATCTTCGGATAAAGAAATCAGCCAAATGTTTCCCTAATTGATGCTTTGATTGCAAAACAGGAGAAACTGTTATTGATCTAAAAACTCAAAGATTGATAGTTACTGCTGAGGAAGTAGAAGGTTAACATCTATTTATGAGGGCAGACAGGGACTTTAAGAATCAGACGTACGTGGGAGTCCTGGCAAAGCTTTGAATTCAGACATAAAAGAGAAAACTTGATGCAAGAAACACCAAGGAAGACGACTGATCTTGAGTTACATTCGCCTTTTAAGTTGAATGGTTGAAGAAAATCAAATTAAATTCAAGGTTTTGTTTTTATAAAAGTATGTTTTCGTGTTATGTCTAAGTGGCTCAGTTTACAAAACACAAGTAAAGGAATTATACCCCAAACCTTCCCACCGACTGTTTCCCAGGTCCAAGATATTAAAATCCTTTTCATGCAGGAGAGACCTATAATCATTAGACTATAATTTTGAGAAAAAGTGTTTGTACAGTTTGTAAGGGTGTTGTGCTGCACAGCTCACCACAGTTAAGCTAGCTACAATGTTCTCCCACTGCAAGGAGTTAACTGTTGGGGCTTGTGGCTGCTTTTAACACCTGCTGTTTTATGGTAGCTCAATAAGGTACAGATGACTCCCATCAAAGAGAGCTCCTATAAAATGTGAGCGGAATATGAGGTCTTTGTCATACGGTGCCCTCCTGAATGTCCTTACCTTAAGCCCTTTGGAGCAAATAGTTTAATGGTTGACTGCTTATCAATATTCCACTGAGGTGAGTGATGTGATTTCACTGTTGATTACCCCTGCTGATCAGCGTGATTGCTTTAGTGTTGGATAAATATGGAAAACTGCTGAAGGGAATGATGAATACATTCGGATCCTTGCTTGTCTCAGTGCAAACAATGCGTAGGATTATGACGGTAAGAATCAGGGGATAAGCCTGAAGGCTGATTTCATTAATTCTGATGAACTCCCCAGCAACTTTTGCAAAAATACCATGCAAGGTCATTGTGTGACATTAATTGAATATAATCCAGAGTCAGTTTGGTGTAAAATTTGACCTTAGTGGATGGGTTATTTGGAGCGTGCAATTTTGCAGGATTAACATGATACCAATCTCTTGCCTTTAATCTCCCAGTAACTTAGACCCAAAATTGATCCATATCCCTAAATGGAATTTTTTTTATACACATTCGCTATATCAGATGTATTACCTCACTGAACCGCTTCATCAGAGGAATTTAGCGTCAATGAGACATTTGAATTTCCGAGCTTGCTCAGAAAGGCCATTTTCCTCTGCAGCGTTTCTGAGGAGCTTGACAGAGCAGCTCCAGCCTGGCAACATTACCGGCTGGCCAGTCTGAGCCATGATGCATAAAGCATCAGATTGCATGTGAGCACCAATCCAAACAGCTTGTCATGGAAGGATATTTACTACTCAATTCAAAAATTATTCAAACATAACTACACCCTTGGTGTATAGGGAATTGTCTCGGAGTGAAAGAAGAGCAGTCTTGGACACCTAATCTGTTCAGGATGGAAGAGGAGACAGATAAAGGTGGATACAGAAAGATGAGAGGTGAGGATTTACAGTGGAAGCAAAGTGGAAAGTGGAAACATGAGAGGGTGGATTTAGGTGGAAAAAGATTTTACAACCCACTCAACTGACAAAACAAACGTAGAAGAAAATGGATGTTTCACTGAATTTCATATAGCATATATCAGTTTGTATAAAAAAAGTGTCCCGACATACAGACTAATATTGCCTGATCAAAATCTTATGAATGTGCATTTTGTACATCTGTTTTGTGACCAGATTGGAGGCTGAGCTTCAAAATTATCAAAATTTTGAAGCTTATGAGAGTTTGAGCTTATGCAAATTATGAGAGTTTGAGAATGTTCCAGAGAAGACTTTTCTGACATGCAGTAAGCCTTATCTGAACACAGGAGGAATTCATTTTAAATGAACCCATATTACAAATCTGGGCACCGATCTGGAGAGAAGGGTCAAACTGTAGAAATTGTGGAAAGAATTTCTAAAAATCTCTGAATGCTAAATCACTTTATAGAAGTACAGACAGCACATACTGAGTTTCTCATATCAGGCTTTGCTCCCTCTAAACTCACAGACTGTATAAACACAGTCCACTGTGCAGAAGCAGACTTTCCATCTGCACCATCCCTTAACCTGTGACTTCATCCGTCTTTATGCACTGATGGGCAGTCTGTGCAAAGCTCTGTCCTAGAAATATTGCTCTGGTCTTTCTAAATTTAACGTGCAAACAGACATGCAAAAGCAAACACAAAGAAGCTTCTGTTTCTAGTTTATGAATTTTGAAGCTCATCTTAGATTTAACATTCACCAGAACAAAATATGGATTATTTACTTCATAGGTTCCTCTGCAGTCTAATGATTTAAATAATCTTTTGCTGGTTGAAGTGTAGTGAAGTTAATATAAGGACTTGGTAATCTGAATCATGCATTCTTAAAAGATATATGGAGACTCAAGATAGTGTTCCTCATGTCTGAAATATAGACATTAATAGGAAAAACATAAAGTTATGTCAAAGGACATTTCAAAGCATAAATTTAAATTGACATTCATGGATATCCAATTAAAAAGCATTTATTTATTACGCCAAGTTCATACTATTTTTCTCCACTGATCAGGTACATGTAGCTCGGAGGGGAGATGTGTGTGACACATCAAAAGTAATTCATTATTTCTGACTTGATGAAAATACAAACGCTGAAGAAAAACCTTTCAAAAGTCAGGCATCAAAGGGTTAACCTTGTTTTTTGTCAACTTCATCAAAGCTCCTTTCAGTTTATTCATTCTTTGTGAGATGGTGTTTGTGTACAGCGGAGTAATGCTGCGTTTCAGTTCAACAAGCCTGGTATGGTGCCCACTTTGTTCATAAATGATGGAATAAGATGTTTACATCCTTATATTGGTTCACCAAGAGTTCATTCCCACTGGCAGAAAAGGAGACTGAACAAAAAAAGAGCCTGCGATTCTAGGCATGCTTAACAATAACACAATGAATTGTAGAGCCACAATGTTAGAGTTTGACCGCATTCTGTTTTATGAAGTTCTTTGTGGCGATAGCGCGCCCTGGGAACATGAGATGGAAACGTTTCTCATGTCAAACTGTCCATGTGTGATAATTGGAACAAGATGTAAAAACCTTACATATCATCTTAACCATCTATGAAAGGAGGCTTTGTTGTAATTTGTCAGGAATCCTTTTATGATTTGGCTTAGATTCATCTTAATTTAGTTTTAAATTGGTAAGTTGTAATACAAGCTTGGCTTGAAATAAATTCAATAACTGTTCAACTATAACAGAGCCTTTTTCCTGGATCATTTTTACATTTTCAGTTTAAACTTTAAACCTTACATCTGTGTGACTCTAAGCATGATACCAGAAAATTAATTCTATGGCAAAATGAGTGACTTTTGGAAAGATATTTCTTGATTGACCTATGATTGTACTAATAAACAGGACAGATGGCCCAAACTACAAATGCAGAGTAATGTTGCATGAAGCTGGAGTCCTTTAGAGGATGAAAGGTGCTTCACATAATGCGGACCAATGTGCTCGAATGTCTTAGAGTGGTTCAAGCGCCGCTGCAGAAAGGATCGCGGTGATTACAGTAAAAACCTATTTTAACACTTAACCACTGAACAGTGGTCAGTTTGTGAAGTGTAAAACTCTACATGTTTTTTTTCTATTAACCACCACTGTGTATGTGCATGTTTCCGTGTGCGGATGCTTGTGTCTGCTATGTGTAAATGCTTCCTGTCTGTGTGTCTGTGACAGCAGCTCAATGGTAAGATGAATGTTTCCTCCCAGCTCACTGTCCATCCTACTGGCATAAATCACTGCTGCCATTCAACAGCTATCCTCTATACAGACCCTCATTAGTCTAACCACACAAGAGCTTCCTCTCACATACAGCCAGACACTGAGCTATCGGTCACACACAGCTTCCACTAGGTGTTTGCACTACTTCTCCAATACTCCACAAATTCAAAAAGCTAATATAAATACACATTTTATCTCACTAAGATGTTGCAAAGTACTCAATGTTACTCTAATCTGGGCCTTGGTTGGAACCATTATTAGAGGCTCTTAGAGGTAAAGTACAGGATGTCCTCAACTAATGTGTATAATGGGGAGCATTAAAGGGGCCATAAACACTGCTGGGTATGTGGAAAAATGGTTTAGTGGTTTAGAAGACGTTACAGCTCGGAGAGCATAAGAGAATAGGCAAGGATCTATAAGTTGATAGGCAGTCGAGCTTTCAGTATCTCTGTAAAGTGTTCATGTACCACCTAGAGCTGTTGTAGCTGCAGTTCACGTCAGTTGTGCATAAACAATAATCTTGCCAGAAATTTGATTCAGCCTCTTGTAGATTGTCATTGACAAAGATATTTGCATTAAGTTTAGTTATTGCTCCGCAGTTTGACAGTGCTCTCCGCCCCTCAGGTGAACTGGTGGGACGTCTTGCAGCCATTGACAGGCTTGGTTTAAAGCTCATATATAAACTACGTTCACACAGCCGGTCTTGATGCTTAATTCAGAATTTTTGCTGAAATCCAATTTTTTTATGTGTTCATTCATATTACAAACTTCTGTTTGAAGGATTTATGATGCCAAAACAACTCGCATGCAGAGAAGAAGAACATGGCCGTCACACAACACTGCACTGTTCACGAAGGTAATAATGGATTCCATCATCTATGGATCTGGGTTATTTAGAAATGGCATGAAGTGTGTCTACATATTTCTGCGTCAAGATAAGTTACATGAGTTTGTGTGTGTATGTGTGTGTTTCTCACGTTGTATATGCCACCTTTAGTTAACCATGAAGAATAACAGGAACACTTTGCAGGATCTAAATAGGTTGTTTCAGATGCCGAGATACAGGGAGATCATAACCTGCCACTTTTCTAGAAATTAAAACAGTAAAGGGGTGACATTAGAGGTCAGAGTAACACTTTGGTCAGCAAAAAATGTATCCACCTACTTTCATTCTCCATGGTCATTTGCTGTTGGACTGGTCAGTCTCAAGCAGCAAACCCACTGGCTTCTTAAAAATGTGAACAAAACAGAACTTTAGTTATAGTTTTATAACTTGTGATATACCTTTACAAGTAATGTTGTTGACCCTTTGTTTAATTGCTATAAATAGGTTTATGTAATGAGTATCAATAAATTAAAAAAATATGCCATAATTTTTTTTTGTTTCTGATACTGGTTTTTGGTTTGTACAAGTCAAAAGGACAAAATACAGGTCATACCAGTTTGTTTGTGGATACCTGGATACAGAAAAACATATAAAAAAAACAAAAGCTAAACATTGCTGCTGGTTTTGTGGAAATAAATATGTTTTCAGAATCATTTTACTGTGTGTTTTTAGAAGGTTTTCCAAACATATAATATTAAAAATAGTATAATTTGTCTTACAGTTAATATACTGACTCACAAATGTTTTTTTGCCGCTCCAGTTTTGCTGTGAATATGAACTTAGTTCACAGTGTCATGTCATGGTGTTTAGGTGGTCAGAGGAGGCTTAACCTATTTTTACCAGCCTTTATTCATCCTGTAAAGGGCAAGGACAAATTTGCGTCAACATTTGTCCTTTCCCTTACATGAAAAGTTAAGGGAAAGAGCCTGGAGTGTGAGGATCCCCGGAGATCTCATCTAGTGCTGTATGGTGTTTGACTCCTCGAAGTAGCACCAAAATGTGTGACAGAAAGGCAATATTGTAAATAAATAATTTGCTTGTTCAAAGTCTGTGCAGACGAGTGGGACACAGACATTTTGGGAAACATGAGGTCAACATTGCTGTGCTGCTCTGGTCACATGTGACTGTAAATATATAGGACTGGATAATGACAGATTCATCATGCAGTCCTCTAATAATGATTTATTCAATTTAGCTAAATTACTGAAATCTCTTGAACTTAAAACTAAACAAAAGACAGTTTGACTCCAAACCTTAAATGTGGTATTTTTCTGCATTCTTTTCTTCAATTGCCTTTAACAGCAGAGACACTTTAATTTACAAGTATAAAGACCTAAAATTAAAAGAGATCAGCACATAAGAGACAATCCACTGTAATTAATTCTCTCACTGTCCTTTTAAAGGTTCAGCTTAATTTCTGTTGTGGTTTTGTAATTTTCAGTTTTATATTCCCTCCTTTTGTGTTTCACAGAGTTGACCACCAACACTTGGTGCTGATTAAATGTAAAAAAGAAGTTTGAAGGCAGATATCAGTATTGTCAGATGAATAATACATTATGTCATCATTATGGGCCAAGTCAGTGAGGTCAGGACAACTGTTTGCCAATTCAAACCCTCACTTTGTTCCCTTTCTATCGCTTCACTAGCTACTTGCACTTGTGAACAAGTTCATTTATAACTATTATTTCCTTTGGCAGGTAAGTATTTTGATTATATTCACCATAATGTTTAAATAAACTGTACATTATTTACTGAATATTTTACAATCTTCTTTTAACTGTGGTTTTGATCCCAGTTTGGACCAGTTTATGCTATACGAGAGACTAGCAACCCTGATTACACAAACAGAAAAAAAAATACTACTGCTCTTACAAGAAAAACTAAATTTCTCTTGTAACCCGTGAGTGTTTGGTAGAAATTACTTGTAATCGTCATTTTTTAAAAGTAAATCATAACTGGCCTGTACTTTTATAACGCTTTATCAAGTCCAAATAGCTTCACACTACATTCAGTCTTTCATCCATTCACACACACTCACACACTGCTAAGCTATTTGTAGCCACAGCTGCCCTGGGGCACACTGACCTAACTAAGGTTGTGATGCACTGGCACTGACCACCAGATGCACTGACCACCACATGTGGGTACAAAACATCCACGACGCAGGTGTAAAGTCAAACATTTTATCTGTTCTAGACTTCAAATGGAGCTTTTCTCCCTGTGCTGTGGAAAAATACTTCATTTGATACCTAAAAATATGTTGACCAGAACAACTAAAGCTGACAAAAATTGAAAGAATGAGATAAATGGTCAGCAACCATTAATACAATAATCCAATGATTCATTAAAAGTTATTTGCTCCTTTGTTTCACTATTTTGTAAAGGATTCCTGCTAATAAGGGAGTGCCAGAAATGTCACTGAGGCTGGATTATCTAAAAACAGATCACATCTCACACACACATTAATTCAGCCACACACACACACCTCACACACACATTCATTCACACATACAGGATGTCGACAGCCGAAGGTCATAGCAATACAGGTTTATATATCATTATGTAACCTGTCTACTTTTATTCCAAAGGCAACCCTGATTTAACAATGTCAATCATGCAGCTGGGATGTCGTCCCCTGACTGCTTTAGCCTTGGTTGTTTCTTTTATTCTTAACAATGAGACAAATGTTTTACTTTACAGTGAAGACCTTTACATTTACATATTTTTGAGCAATTTAAAGATCTCTCTCAATAAAATTAACTTTAAAAAATAAAATATGTTTTATATTTCTGGTCAAATTGCTGATGTGCCTAATTTGTTGCATGGCTTGTATTTTCATCTGCCACTGAAGCCCATTGTACTAGATTTGTGATACAAGTTTGTTTTAATGAGATAATGTTTTTTAAAATGATTTAATAATTAGACTTGCAAATCCTCATCATGCTCATTTATTGTTACAAATTGCATTTGATCAAATTGCATAATATTTAATTAAATCAAAACACATTGAATTGGAGTCAGTCTGGGTTGCATGGTGTTTCTAATTGTATCAACTGAGTGTTTGCTGTTTATACATTTATAATGAACCTTTATTTGCATTTACCAGTTCCAAAGAAATAGAGGTAATGACCACAGGGTCATTGCTGCAGGCAAGTAAATCATTAGATGCTCTGTTTTCTCCCTAATACATTTCTATAATTCTTGTTCCCTCAAAATATCACTAAGCAAACAGACAGATCTATTCTTTGTCACAAACTTGATTTGTTAGCTTCCACCTTTCATAAAAAGTTTCAGGGTAAAAACATTAGCAGAATGATTTTTTAAAAAATTGTCTAAAATCTGTGAAAAATGTTTATGTTATCATATGGCTAAGATTTTAAGCATTTCTTAATTTTTTTCTTTTCCAGTGCTATTCTCATGGAAGATCCTGCTGATGTTTACACTGAAGAAATGCACAAAAATTAACATATGAAACATATGAAATCCCCACCACAAGCCTCCGCAGCATGTCAAGGTGACCAGATTGGGCCTCAGAATGAGCTGATACTGTGTGGCCAAAACCCCGAAATTACGTGTCGCCTATCTGACCTCTCCAGATATTCCTGTCTCAATTGCCAGTTATTTCTCGTTAGCCTCCCACACTCTCCAGTGACAATCTCTCTGCTCACCTGAGGGGCCGCGCTCCTAGCTCAAGCACAAGTCATCCTCCAGTCCTTCACCGCGTGCCAGCCACTGCCACAGCCTGTCCAAACCTTCGCTCACATTCACAGACGTTGTGAAACTGCTGCCAGGCTCTGTATTCCTATTTTCAAACTGTTTATTTTGTGAATAGAAAACATTGAAAACATGTTTTAATGCTTTAGTATAAAACATTTTTTAACGGTCTTTTTTTAAGTGGAACATTAAAGAAAGTTAAGAAACTGGTTATTGATTGAAAACTGATTAACTACTTGAATGAAGTGAATATGTTTGTAAGACCATTTCAAACCTTATCACAATTTCTATGACAACATGAGTGAGCATAGACAAATAAATTGTCTATGTAGCTTAAAAAGTGACCAATTAAAATCTTTTAAGGACATGATAAACTGAGGAGGTATCATAGACCACAGTCTAGACACTTAGCAAACCGGCACTATATGAATGTGTTTAAGTGCTCTGTGGTGAGCCCTATTTGCTTGTAATTCACCACAATGTTGAATGATGGTTTGTGGTGAAAACATTTCAATACGTTTTAACTCTGATTGCATTCAGATAGATGTTTATTTTTATTTTATTTTTACTCTGCCCTCTTGCACTGATGCTAAATGGATTCAGCCACCCCAACTTGCTCCAAGCTATTTGTACAGGTGTTGTGGTTAGAGAGAAAGTTAAAAGATGCAGGTCGTATCTTGCTTTAGGATCCTTTGGCACTCAAACACACAGTCACACGCAGAAGAAAAACAAAACATTGTCTCACATGTTAAAAGTTCTGCTCATTAAAGTCATGGTATCCTTGGTGTTCTGGGTGTTGGATTTTTGCTCCAGCTATAAGTCAGAGTTGTTTTACTGCTCTTCATGCTTCAGAAAAGAGTTTTTAAAAGTACTTCTCTGTTTCAACACCATTGGAAACGCCAAGTGTGTTTATTTAAGTTGTACTCTTTCAACATTTTTACATTTTAAGACTGTAAAACATGATGATGCTGTTTAGGAAGTATAAAGTTTAGAAGGTACTTAAATGATTCAATTATGTGCAGGACTCAGATAAATGAGTCTATTGTAATTTTTTTGGCTATAGTTTCTAGGGATGTACACATATTTATGGGCAGAAAATATCTTCTGCATTGTGCTGTACATCAATACTGTAATGACTTTTTTTTCTGTTTTTGCAATGCTTAACTTTACAAATCCACATGCCAGCTATCTGTGTTCACTAAGCCACCATATTAAAAAAAACATGTTGCTAAAAAATTATATTTTATGTTTTGGTTTGTAATATTTTGTGTACAATTGAGTGAACTACAACATATTTGAAGAACATAAATGAAGAAAAGGATTTGTGTGATGGCTGCACCATATTCCACATGGTACAGATGCTTTCATGTCTGTTGAAAGGCTACTTGATTGAAAAGTTTAATTAAAGCAACTTTTGTTTGTTTAAGTCACCAACATATCCAGACGATCCTTTGTCTATTTGTACAGTTTTCTCCATGCATTGCTTTTTGTCTAATAGCTTTGTTGCATTTGTGCTCTTCTGCTGCCTGTACAACATTAGGAGTCCTGGGATGAAGCGCCGATGGACAGCTTGCAATGGTTTCTCTCTGCATGCATCTTAAATAATTGATGCCTTGATTGCCTGGGTATTCATGGACACAAAAAGGCTTTTCCTATTCGCTGTCTAACACACTGCTTCAATCTTAAATAGCCCTCCCCAGTGGCACAATGCACAGGCAAGCAAGTTATTTGGCGTACATACAGAACAGTACAGCCACTGTGCTGCATCATCTGATTACCACAAGCCACTATTGTTAGCCATAACAATGAGGTTAATTTATTGGGTTCTACTTGTGCAGCTTAGGACTTTAATAGATCGTAATACATATATTTTAAATGACTCTACCTTTGCTGTATCAAATTTGGCATACTTGTCTTTAATAACAACAGCAATTTCAACAGCTCTATTTGCTATCATGCAAAGGAAATATTTTCTGCTTAACTGCCTCTTCGAAAGAACACTTTGCTCTGTTTGAGATGCTCGTCATAAACCCTGCACCTTGTCTGTGGCGACCTTGCAGAATCCCACGCTCCAAGGAAGCATTAACTGACTGTGTTTTTCTCACCAGCTCTGCACTTATTTATTCATGTTTGCACTATGCTCGCATATAAATCCCATAATTAAAGGAGATTTGTGTACAAAGACCTGCAATGTGCTGCAAGCTCCTAATAGAGGGTATTAGTTGTGAAGAGTACCAGGCTGTGTGGGGGGTTTTTAGAGCAAGCAACAGACACTGATGCAGAGAAGGTGTCCTATGGCCTTAATGTGATAACATCTCCCCACCTATGTTGCGAATTAACAGACTGAATACAAACATGCTGGTGGCCTCATTGGTTTGCCATCAAACTATTAACTGTCACTCCTCGGTCCTTAAAGTCCAATTACCTAACCTGGCATTTCATAGTCCATTGAAATGTAATTGCTTGCCTTTCCAGTTTCACCATGGTTAATTAAACAAGGTGTGACAGATGAAGTTGTGACACTTTCCAGACTTTTGTGACCTTCTCAATTGAGCTACGGTTGGAATAAAAAGACTGAATGTGCATATTTCATCTTATGGATTTTTGGTGTCAGGTTGGCTGACACCAAATCACACACCGTTTTCTAAAGTCAGGTTTAGCCAGGGAATTTGATACCAATCATGTACATAGCCTGGAATAGGACATCATAATTTAAGTTAAAATATAATTTCAGCCATAAGAGGTTGAGATTTTATATGAATTAATTTGTAGGTACGCCCAATGGAATGACACAATAAAACCCCTTGAAAACAGTCAGTATTTCATAGGAAATAAAAGCATAAATAAATCTGCTTGTTTAATTTATTATGGAAAAAAACAAGTCTAATCAGTGCGCCCTGGTCAAAACTGCTCTATCATTATGAACTCTGAGTCAGTTTAGTATCCAAAACACAGAACGCCTCAAGGCTCATTAAAATGTTGCAACATTTGCTTGGAAGCCTGCTTTGGTTTAAGGTTAGGTCATCCTACTGTCAGTTAGCAACATGAGGCAGTCTGGCCAGGTTTTCAAGAAAAATATCTATGTCTCCTGCCAGGATTTCATTTGAGAAAAAATGTGGACAGTGTGAATGCTTTGAGTTTGTGTTTAATCGCACAAAATGTGTTTGCAGTCTATCAGACGTAAATGCTAACGGTAAACAGCTTTTACTTGTATAGCCCTTTTTCAAGTCTCAGGACTCCAAAGCGCTTTACACTTTGGAGACACTCATTCACACACACATTCACACTCTGATGGTGGAAAGCTGCATCGCATCCACAACTGCCCTGAGGCAGACAGCCAGAAGTGAGGCTGTCGTTCAATCGGTGTCACCAGCCCCTCTGACCACCACCAGATGCCGAAGCAGGTGAAGTGTCTTACCCAAGGACAGTAGAGTGACTAAGATGGAGAGCAGGGGTTTGAACCAGAAACTCACCTGTTGCAGGAAGGAGCCACAAACCACTTTAGTTGTTTTCTTTCTCGTTTGATGTGGACAAGCTCAAACAAAACGGATGCAAACATCACCTGTTTCTATTGCATCTACTTATGTAAATGCAATCAGCGATAACTGATGATCCTCATATTTTAGTAATGTCTTATTTTCCAGAGGAATGCTTCAACCACCATCACATCAACTGGGTTTTAAAAACGACAGACTAGATTAAGCTGAGACGTTAATTGTTAGGAAAGCTAAAATGCGTGTTAAAGTTGAAGCTTTTCAAACTATTCGGGTATTTCCTGAATTTATTTCTGATTTAAATGCCAAGAAATAAAAAGATAAAGATTTCTCACTATAAAAGCCTGTGGCAAAGACACTTAAGGATCCTGAAAAAATACAGAATCACAGAGTTTAAATTTCTAGTCTAAGAAAGGTTTAAAATACATTTCAACACAAAGAAGTTCTTCATCGTACATCTGGGCTGATAATATTGTTAAAAGACTGACATTTTTTGAACTAAGGAGAGTGTCTTAGGTGTGTGTTTTGGGCTTTAGGTAAAAAATAAATAAGTCTCAAAGGACATTAAGGTGTGCTTGTTTGATCTACCTATATAAACAAGCAACTTAATCAGGATCCTCAGCAATAGGAAGCCATATATAGACTACATACAGGGAGGTGGTACTCATCTGGGAGGAAAGGAAAGAGAAACGTGTGCCTTTTCTCATCAAGCCTTGTTTTGGCCTGGGGCCACTGGTGCCACTGCGACTCTCAAGTCAGCCCTGAAAAGGCAAAAGATCCAGGCACATAAACAGATGACTGGTGCACACAGAGCGATAGCAAGACAGAGAAGGGAAAAGTGGGAGGTGGAACGAGGGAAGAGGCTTCTTCACCCCAGGATGAGTCAGATCTCCCCACACTGCCAGCTGCAAAGCGGAGAGGCTGCGGGGAATATCGAGTTGGATTAGATGGGAGTTTCTCCACTGTCGATCCTTGGCTGAAGGCAAATGAAGAAAAGTACACATGGAAAAGTAAGCACATACAGATGACTGTCTACTAATGGTCCCATTTGTGTGTTCTTGACATAAACACACACTTGTCTTTTTATTACTTCACAAGTACATTTCACTGGCTTTCAATAAGTTTTCATTCAAGCCAAACATGAACCCAATTCATGCCTTAGTAATCAAACGAGGCTCCAGCCCAGCAACAGCACTTCATTTGATGGGGTTTGGACTTCGGGTCCCATAAGGAGACGTGGGTCCTCACAATGTAAGTATTTGCTAGAAAGATGGGCCTGCTTTAACACACCTGATTCAGTTGATTATAGTTCAATAAAAGCCTGTTAATCAGCCGTCAACTGGAATCGTGTGCTGAGGCAAAGAAACTGTTAAAACATGCACTGTGCCATGAAGACCAGGGTTGGGAAACACTAGTTCAGGTTTACCACAATGTACAAATGGTAAAACAGTTACTATTAAAAATTACAGGGCTCAAAAACATTAAAACAATTCTCTGTCCCTTTCAGGTGGTCAACTGGATATAGTGTAACTTATGCATAAGAGTAAAACATTTGTTTAATCTTAAAGTCTAAAGAAGACAATGACCCAGGCATAAAATAAAAGCTAACAGAAAAAATACTGCAAATAAAATAAGTGTTCCTGTGAGGCAGATGATAGGATAGTTACCACTGCAGTGGAAAGAGTGGAAACACATTTTTCAATGTCGCAGAGGACTGTAGTATTCAGTCTGTTGGAGGACTGATTTAAGACAATATGTGAAGTAAAAGATAAATTCAGAGTGTTCCTTCCAACAGCCTGATGAAGTGTCACTCAAAGACCAATGTCCCAGCGAGGAGAAAAACTAACCTTCAGAGAAGAGGCGGATATTGATTGGAAGGAACTTGCCTTGGAATACAGAGGCTTTCAGGGCTGACAGCTTTGGAGCTACTAATTCATAAACATGAAACCAAGAAGATTGAGTTTCACAGAACTTCAGCTCCACAGGATCTATCAGCAATAGTGGGGAAGTTTCTTAATGCTTAAAGTCATTAAACTCGTAGGCATGGCTGTGTGTTCCCCAGGAAAGTCTAAGTGGGATTAAAATGAATGACGTCATTTACCACACAGGCTGTCAGAAAAACATCTGATCAGTTTGTCAATGACCTTGAATCATGAAAAAGAAAATGCTCCATAATCTGAGAGTTGATACTGATGTGGAGACACACTCACAGATATTAAATATACACATAAACCTTACATCAAATGAAATCTCAAGAGCCCCTGGTCATACGCTTACATGATTGCTACACTCATACTGGACTTTTAGTCAATTGTA